>BQNB010209280.1:0-10347 GCA_026074375.1 Tanacetum coccineum
TACTAACCAACCCATAATCAACCCATCCAAATATATACATCATTTGGATCTACACACTACTAAAAGATTGGAAGACATGGACTCAATCTATATGTAACAAGTGTTACAAATGGACTAACTAGACTATATAACTTTGGATCTTGATGATAACTGAAGTTCTTCTCTTGCACTTTAGGAAGGAAGGAAATGATAGAAGATTGGATCACATTTAAATAAGATTAAACAAGTTAAATGATCAAAGATTTTAGAAATATTTAGAGAGATCTAGAGAGAGAAAGTACTAAAAAAATCGTGCAAAAGGGTTGTGAAAATAGTTGGAGGTGACCCACTATTTATAGGAGCTGAAAACTGCCAGTCTGTCAACGGCGGTCCCAGATATATTAGGGGGCCGCTGGCCTATTTAAGGGACCGCCCCGACAGACGCTCCATTTTTGTCTTTTTGTGGTGAAGGTGAAATCTGGTGAAAGTGACACTTGTTTTAGGGGGAAAGACCAGATTTTGAAATTCAAAATAATTACTAAATAAAATATTTCTTTATAATTCAAAAATAATTTGTCTAAATAGTTTTTGAAAAATAGTTTTGTTATATTTACAAAAATATAAAGTTTAAGACAAAAACTTATTTCTTTGATCATCCTACAAGTTTAATGTTGTTTGTACATACCTTACGTGATTTACGTCGGGTGCAAACAAATGTTGGTGTTGATGTAGACATGAGACATTGATAGATGTAGATGCATGTATGAATTGATGATTTGTATATACGAGTAACTTGCGCACTTTTACGTTATGTATTATAAGTCACATGTTTGTCATCGCCAAAACATAAAGAGATCGTATAGATTAAATATCGTAATATTTGCACTAAAATTCTCCCCCTTTTTGATGATGACAAACTATGTAAACTATAG
The DNA here is from genome assembly GCA_026074375.1 of Tanacetum coccineum. Taxonomy (NCBI): domain Eukaryota; kingdom Viridiplantae; phylum Streptophyta; class Magnoliopsida; order Asterales; family Asteraceae; genus Tanacetum; species Tanacetum coccineum. The sequence goes on from BQNB010209280.1 coordinate 912, forward strand.
CACATAGTAAAGTTTAAAAGGTACTCGTTTACACTCCCTTCTCCCCCTTTTGTCATAGCAAAAAAGTATTATTTGATTAATGGTTGGAGCATATAGGTTGGAGGTTTGAGAAGAACACATTAGAAGAGGTATGTGCTTCGAGTATATAGGTTTGAGGTATGAGGAGAAGATATGAGAAGTAAAGGTGAGGATGATTGCGTGTTTCTTTGGATAGTTTAGAAAGGGTCATGATAGGTGAGAAGTAGGCGACACAAAAAGGTAGATACTTCAAGTGTGTAGGTTGAAGGAATGAGTAAAAGGAGGGTGATCCAAGTATATAGGTTGGAGGAATGAGAAGAAAACGTGAGAAACAAGGTTAAGGCGATTTTATGTTACTTGGATAATTTAAAGGATGTCGTGATAGATGAGAAGAAGGCATGAAAGGAAAATAGGTACTTCAAATATATAAGTTGAAGGTATGAGAAGAGGACCTTAAGGTTGAGGGTGATTTTAAAGTGAAAGAGGTGAAGTATTTAGAGTACGAATGAACCCTTCATTGTATTTAACAATCATCGATCCTATCTTCCTATAAAGGTGAGCTTGCATCATGGTTTGACCGACTCCTTGCAATTTACCTATATATCTCCTAGCTCCCCCTTGCTCATTGCATCCCCATGATAATTACATTCCTTGTATATTGACTCTAAAGGATCCATGAATCAAATAAATTGCCATCGATGCTCAAGAAGTTTGATGCAATTTAAATGAGTAGAGCGCTTGCAAGTGCTCCCCCTTGGTGTACGCTCCCCCTTGTTTGGGGCACCAATTAATTAAGATATGGATGTGTGCTACAAAACAAAGTTACTAAACAAGTGCACATATATATAGCAAGATATTAACGGGGAACTAGATATTCAATTTTAGGTGTTAGTATTCTAGAGTTTGACACTTTAAAAGAAAGTTAGAAGCTAGACACATGCAAACATTATTTTAAAAACAAAAATCTAAATGATATAATTAAAAGACTCAAGATGTATGTTTACAAAGAAAGATTATGCCAACTTTTAATAAACAAGAACGTGATTCGTTTATTGATTGACACAAAAATTATGTGAATGACTTTTTTAAAAGTAGACGAATGATACTTAATATCTTGGAAAAATATGTAAAAAAATATGTATATATACAAAAAAATAACACAAGGATGGAGACGATGTACTCTTGGATGTGAATGAAAATGATTCCATAGAGCCGAGAAGTGGGAAAGGATGAGCGATACTATAGAAGGAACGTGTTGACGAGAGGTTGATAGAAAAGATTGATATATCGTTTGCACTAACAATTGATGTGCATATGATCCTATCGAGACACAGGTGGATGATTGAGAATTCAAAGGTTTGTTTGGTGTTTTGTTGGTTGACAATGTTGAGGAACAAAGTGGGATATGAAATGAGGTGGTGGTTCTTTTATGGTGAAAGAATAATGAGAGACTCAACAATGTGGTGACTCAGTAACACTTTAAGATTGAATATCTTCTTTATGTTCTTCACTTTCTAGAAAGTGGAAAGTTTTACGAAGGAGTGACATTTGCATTTCGCAAATTACTTAAATATTTCGGATGAAATAATTAAGTTGTCAAGGGATATAGGAGGAATTCTAATAGTAACAAGACTATTAGAAGAGAAAAGAAACGTTTAGAAGTGAGAAGAGACGTTAGAAGCTAGGATACTTATTAGAAGTGAAAAGGAACGTTTAGAAGTGAGAAGAAACGTCAGAAGTAAAAAGACTATTAGAAGTAAGACGACTATCAGAGATGAGAAGACTATTAAGAAAGAGAGGAATCATTTAGAAGTGTAAAGACCATTCGAGGTGAGAAAAAAAGTTTACGAGGAGTGAGGACCAATTTATGAGTATGACGATTGTAAGGATTGTGTTTGAGATTGAGACGCGTTTCATTATGAAATTCACTTGACTATTAACAACATAAGCAATGATGCTTATGAGTGTTAGGATATAAGGATGACCCATTGATCTTTTGAGAGATATTCGGCATAGGTTTAGGTGTAGAGTAGACGTCAGCTCGTAGCAGAAGAGAAAGAGAGAAAGGGTGTTCATTTTATGATTTGAAAAAGAGATGACACATGTCAAACACCTACTGCCGGGGGCCGCCGGATCGCCAACAGGAGAGGGGTTTAGGGCTTGACGAATTTTGTGAAAGGAGTGACATTTTAATTTGCATTTCGCTAATTAAAAATACTTAAAGTACTTCGGATGAAGTAGTTAGGTTGTCACGACACGGAATGGGACACGAACTAGAATCGAGACTAGAAGAAAAGAAGAGAACGATTTATGAAATGTATTCCATCATTCCTAAACCTTGACGAAGATAATTTAACGATTCATGGTTGAGGGGTAAAGAAAGAATGTCGACATTGTTATCTTCAGACGCAACCTTTTTGAATGGAGATGTTTCCTTTTGTACATAGTCCCGAAGGAAATGGTGACGTATCTTCGGTATGTTTCCTACGCGAAAATAATAATAATAATAATAATAATAATAATAATAATAATAATAATAATAATAATAATAATAATAATAATAATAATAATAATAATAATAGAGAAGAAAACAAACGAAGATGGAGGCGACGAGCTTGACAATGTCAAGACGGATGGTGCTTAACGTACGATAAACTACACTCACAGAGTTATGTAGCTCTTCTCGAGCATTGCGAATGTTCATAGAACAATCACACGACGAGGTATACGGTTGTCTTAAAGGTGGTAGCGGAAATAGTGGAGGAAAGAGATTAGCCATTTCTATGGTTGAAGAGGCGTGGTTGAGTGAGAAGAAAAGAGGTTGTATCGAAGAACCAAAGAGTGTTTTCGTCGAAGAGAAAGAATGTTTCATCGAAAAGAAAGAATGTTTTCGTCAAAGAGAAAGAACGTTTTCGTCGAAGAGAAAGAATGTTTCGTCAAAGAGAAAGAATGTTTTTGTCGAAGAGAAAGAATGTTTTCGTCGAAGAGAAATGAAGAGCGTTTTAACTAATGTTGTTAAAAGGCTTGAATAGGGATTTTCGGATATGACTTTACGTTTGCAATCGCAAGGTAAAGATACTTGAAATATTTGGATGAATATTAAGTTGTCAAACCTACTTGGAGGAGCGTTAGATTTGTATCTAAGCTTTACTTGATGAAAGAGTAGATGATTTGGAAGAAAGCAAAACGATGATCAAAGGAGTGTGTGAGTGAAGACTCTAAGAGATTTAAGACCATTTTGCGACTCTTTTGAAAATTTAGATTAGTGACTCGGACGCGAAGAAAGATATTCTAGTGTGAGAAAATATATACATAGATGTACAAGACATATAGATATAAGTATGCAAGTTTATCTAAACATGCATCAACACAATAATCAAAATGTTAATGTGTAAAGCCTATTATGACATATAACCTTATTTGTCATACCTAACTCTAACATAGTGTAGGTGCACAATTAACATGTAAGTCATGTAAGATGACACAAACAAAACATGATAATTTTAAATGTAAGCATCATGTAAAACATGTTAGCATTTAGCATTTAGGAGCATGTGTCATTTAGATAAACTAAGATATATTTTATCTAAATTACTAGAAAAAGACAAACGCCTTTATAATAGACATACATTTAATAGACATGCAATTAATCGTTGAGCAACAAAATAATTGATGTATGTAAAGTTATATATACGTAATAATACCAAAGTATAGAAAATTCCAAAACTACCCTTTAGGACAAAGGTAGTAGGAAAAATCTTACAAAATTACAACACCTTTAACCGGTAAGTGATTACCGGGTCGTTTTCTCAAGGACTTATGAAATTGAGACCTCGTTTGTTATCTGGACAATAACTTGAATTTGTTCGAAGATGATTGTTTTCTAAAATCCTAATAGTGAACAAATAAAGGCACAATTAAAACTATCTACGAAAAAAACGTTAACGGGGAATTAAAATTTTAAACACGACATTAAGCAAGATTACTAAATTAATCCCTCAAATTGTATTTTAAAAAGTTCTAATCCTAAATGACTATTAAAAAGAAAATGCTAAGGAAATTCTAAAACGAGAGTGATTAAAGCTTAAAAACGAAGAAAACGAGAACGGGGATCGAATCCCGTTCTTTAAAAAGTGAACTTTCAAAATATTAACCCTACGAAAGTAAATTTCAAACCTAAGCCTAGAATATGATAAAAGAAAATTTTATAAAAAAGAAAATTATTTTTTTGATTATTTTTCTATTTTTTATGATTTTTTAAAGTTTTTAACAAAATTAATTCACGAAAAATATAAAACTTTAAGCTAAAAATCCTAGAAAATTTCTAAAAATAGCTTATGATAAGCAGGATGCAGGAAAAATAGGAAATCCTAAAGAGCTAAACTAAATAAGCCGGGAAAAATCAAATAAGCATTCGAAATGCTTATTATTACTAAAACTGAAAAAAGGGTTAAAAGTATTTTAAATGCACCTTGAGACGTAAAAGTCCCAAGGGCGCAGTGGTTAGAGGTGTGTGGTGTTGGGTGTTATAAAGGTTGAGGAGGGTTGAGGTTGTGGGTTCGAGTCCTGCTCACCCACAATTTCCCCTCTTCCCTTTTTTAACTTTTTGCAAAAACTTTGAAAAGCAAACCTGTAGAACAGCTAAAAATAAGCAAAATTTATAAAACAAGCTTTTTATGAAAACAAGTAAATAAGCTAGAAATTGGCTTAAAAACAGACAGAAATACTTCAACTCTTCTTTAAACTTTTTCTTACAGTACAACTACACTAATAAGCTAAGTTAGGCTCAATTCAAATCAAATAAGCTATTACTAACCTAAAACTACCTTAATAAGCTATTTGAACTAAACTTAAGAGAAAATGACAAGCCATAAGCTGAAAAACCAATAAGCATTTTTTCATTAAAAAAATAGTTCTTAAACAGCCTGAACAGGCAACTTAGAGCTTATTTTTAAGCACTCTAATGGAACCTTATTGCAATAAGCTCTATACCTACTTAAAGAATGAGATTAACTCTATCTAAATCAGCATTCAAAAAATATTTTGAAAATCAAATAAGCAATTAAAGAACTTAATGAAAAAGCCACTTTTACTTTTAACTATGTTTTTGTCTTTTTAAGAAAATTTGAAATAAGCTAAGACTTTGCCCTAATAAGCTATAAACAACTTATAACTAATCTATCTAACATTTCTAAACAAGGATTAAGCTAAAAATACTAACTAAAAGCTAAAAAATTTAAATAAACTTTTTGGTGCAAACTGCTAACCAAACAATCCCTTAAAGGAGTTTTAGGCTTATTTTTTCAATAAGCTAAAAGATCCTTATGGACTTTTGGCTTATACCACTTAAAACTTTGACCTAAAAGCTACTTAAAACCACTTTTAAAAAGTATTTTGAAACTCAAAAGCTTAATGAAAAAGCTGCTTATGCAATTTTACCTTACTTTTGGTTTTTGAATAAAAAGACATAAAGCTAATTTTAAGCTTAAAATGATGACTTAATAAACTTTTAAAAGCAAACTAAGTTGAAACAGATCTACTATTACCTAAAATCTACTTGTTAAGAAAATTTGAAATTCTAAAAACTATTTTTACCAGCTGATTTTTAAGTTAACAATGGCTATTTGTATATTTTTCTCTATGATGCATTTGACCACAAATTACCAATCTAAATACTAACAAATGCAGGCTAATGTGACTAGTTCTTTACGCTCTAAACTAATCAAAAACAAGAAGCAATGGAACGCAGTATTAAACACACCATAGAACAGACATGGCTTCAAATGACATATGATAACTTGAATTATTACCACAGGATGCTAAAACTACTTAAAACTTTGATGTAAAAACTAATTAGACTTAATAATTAACTTTAAAATCACTCTTTCTCTCAAACCTAGTTTCGATGTAATAAGTGAATTTAAGGTAAGAGAATATGGACAGTACTACTCTAGTTTGTAACTGCCACTAAAGCCAAACCCCCTTATGATTCTTAATAACCTCATATTAGCTATGAAAATAAGATTTTAGGGCAAAAATTACACAAATTCCATATATCAAAAAGCTAAAACAATCCTAATGTTCAAATTTAAAACAATCAATTAAGCCCGGAACGATAAGCTATAATACTGCCTAAATATTTTTGAATTTTTGACAGTTTTTATAACAAATAAGAGTAAACTAGGATTTAACCTAACAATCAAAACATAATAAGCATAAAACTATACATAAGGCACTATTAAGCAAAATCTAAACAGCATAGCAGAATATAAGCTATCTAATAAGCTGAAATTCAAAATTATGTTATAAAAAGAAGTTTGAGAACTTACAATAGCCTTTGCTCTAAACAAGGCTTATAAATGCTCTTATGAGCTATCAAACAAGATTCCAGCTTGTATCCTTAGGATTAAATGTGAGTCTTGGAAAAAGACCCCTCCATGTCTGCTTTCCTTCAAGATATTTAGCTGATGGTATTTTGATTGTGATTTGAATAAGAAAATGGCTCATTTAAGCTTTTAAGTGCTTAAATGAGAGCTGTAGCGGCTTTATGTAGTTAATTATTGATGTCATCCAAATCTCATACACTGGCGCTGTATCTTATTAGTTTAGATAAGAGGATAGTAATTTTATGATAGTTATATTAAAATCAAACATCCCAATCATTCAATTAATTTATGTAATTTTAACGGAAATTTACATATTAAAATAGAAATATTAAAGTAACTCGAAGGTGTGAATTTTAAACTGAACGTCCCTTTTATTGATTATAAGACGAAAGTTACAAAGCTTTTCGAATTGATAATTACCTTAGAAACTAAAGCTTACAATAATGCTAACTGAACAACGTACCTCTTTGCTCACGTAGCCGTAATGACAATGTAAAACTAACAGGCTACACTTTAAAAACTACTCCTAGATTTCTCCTTGTGAGTGTCGTGAGCTTCAATTTATATAGGTGGTGGAGATGCTTCTAGGTTGTTATATGCTCCAATTAGTCTTAATCTTGTGCCCTCGAATTCTTTTCAATATTTGGCATCATCAATTGGGGACCGCTTGGATTAGAATGTGAGTCGAGAGAACACGGATTTGGCCAAGCTGGACTAATCCACTTCTTTGGAGTTGGTTAGTTTGTGCTTCTTTTGTCTTGATTTCAGTGCAAATTTCCCATCTTTGGTGTGTTTGTATAAATCTTGCGTGTCATTCTCTTGAGTTATCTTGACCAATCAAAAGCTTCGATGACGTCTTTACTTGTCAGCGTGGATCTTGGTACTTGGAATCTTCAAGGCCACATAGAAGGACGAGTTAATTATGTTTAAATTGGGGTTAATTTTGAGAGGGTGAAATGGGGGAGACGGTGAACAGTAAAACTATTTTTCTCGCCCCCCAAATTTTATACGATTGTGTTTGACCCGGGGGAAATGGGGCGTTGACTTGGGCTTAGGATTTTTATAAAAAGAGAATGGGCCGGGTGTATATGGGCTCGGTTTAGGGATTTAAGGGTTTTGGTTATAAAGAGATAACGACCGTTAGTCTTTGATTAACAAAGGACTAACGGTGTTATCAATTTAGGGCTTTTTGTGAAATTGGTTTTAACATTAAGGCTCATTTAGGTATTTTGAGGGTTTTGTCTTTTTGTGGGTTGACCAATGGTTGACCAAGGTTGACTTTGTTGGCCTTTGCTAGAAACTCCCGGCTCTTGTGCACTCTATCCGTTCTCGTGTCCGTGTTTGTCCGGTTTTGACCGTTTTCTTGTGATTTTTGCAATATCCGTACCTACACATCACAAATGACAAAACAAGCAATATACAAGCATAATTTGCACAATTTGTTCATTTTAGGGCCATTTTTGGTATAAAAAGGATATGTGATTTTAAATATTATATTCCCCAAACTAAGCGATTGTCGTGTCCTCACACAATGTTATATGCTCTAAAACTAAATACCTCAAAACTTCCCCAAACTAAATCTTTGAAAAGTAGCAAAGACTTTTGTGGGGAGAGTCGTGAAGCTTTCCCAATAATATCTTTAGACGAGAGTTGAAGAGTAAAACTCGATCACCAACTTTGAAAATGCTGTTTTTTATCTTAGAGTCGTGAAGCTTCTTCGTCCTCTCTTTATATATCAAAAAATTCTCGTAAGCTTGATCACGAAGCTCATTAAGTTCATTAAGTTGAAGCTTCCGGTGATCACCCGCGGTTTGAAAATCGAAATTAGCATGTTTCAAGCCCACTTGCTTTAATGCTCTTCTAACTTCGATAGGTAATGGCAAGACTTTAGTACACTAGTTGGTTAGGCGTACAAACATTGGTGTTCTTAAAAGCGGTACGACAAGCCCATAAAGCGTCATCTTGTCTGCTATTCGAAAACGAGGCACGGTTTTCTCCCAACCGTCCTTTCAAGATACATTTCATAGCCACGATTGGGACACTACAACTGGATCTCCGCTCGTTTGAGGGTGATAAGCGGGTGAGCAAAGACGATGTCTGTGACCCTAATAACTTAAGACATTATTTAGCAAATTGATCATTACAAAAATATGGTCCCATACGAATCGCTTATAATAGCTCAGGTGTTCCAAATGGGTGCGAAAAAGAGATTTCAAAACATTAACTACAACTCGACATCCATTTGTAGGAGCGCCTTCGCTTTCACAACTTCGAAAGATAATCAACGCATCGAGGATGTATTTATTCCATGTGAGACGGAAATGGTCCTATAAATCGATTACCTCATACATTGAAGATTTTTCAAAACATTGAATAGCGTTTTTTTTGAGGCATCTCATCTCGTTGTGAAATTTTGCCTTGTCTTTGACAGTATAACAAGATTTGATCATTGTATGGGCATCTCGATATATGGTTGGCCAAAAGAAACCGGGACATCAGCTACTTTCTCGAGCTGTGAGATTCGGCAATATGATGGCCATCGGTGGGTACTTCATGACAAGCTTTGAGGATATCATTAGCTTCTTGCCCATGCACACACCTTCGAATGATTTGATCCGCACAAGTACGAAAAAGATAGGGATCATCCCAGAAATAATGTTTAACGTCCTTGAAAAACTTCTTCTTTTGTTGAGTTGTCATTCCTTTGATGATAAAATTCCTTGCATGGAAATTTGCATAGTCCGCAAACCATGGGGTACTTTCACTAAAAATAACTCCAAGAGATCTAAAGGAAAATGTTCATTTATGTCCTTGTTTTCTAACACATCCTTATGAGGATTCTCAAGTCTAGATAAATGATCCGCCGCAAGGTTCTCACTTCCTTTTTTTATCACGGATGGTGATATCAAATTCTTGTAGGAGAAGAACCCACCGGAGCAACCTCGGCTTAGCGTCTTGTTTGTTCATAAGGTATTTTAAAGCCGAGTGATCCGTATACACTATGCTTTTAGATAAAACAAGATATGGCCGAA
>BQNB010209281.1:0-10347 GCA_026074375.1 Tanacetum coccineum
TTTACTAAGAAATTCTTAAAAATTCATACTTAAACATGATATTTGCCTATTATTAGTCTATACTATTTATTCACATATGCACAAGATTTATTATATACGAGAGATTAACCTGAAAAGAGATAGGACAAAATATGACAGAGTCATATTATCCGTTCCAGCAGCCTGAGATCATTCTCGTATTCTCTTTCACCAACGAACTTCTCTAGATTCCTTATTAACCTTCTTTGAAAGAGCTGCTTGGCGATAGCCTGGATCATAACTCGAGCCCTTCGTTTGTCTAATCTACTCCATTTCTTCTTTGGCAAATACTCCATCCTTATTCCCGAAGAGATATCATGAAGACTGGTACAAACAGAATCGAGCGTGCCATCACTGAATTTATAGAGTTCATCTGTGCGCATCAATCTATTTTTGTTGTTTTGATCTACATATATCACCCCTTGAGGGTCTGAATATATGCAGTGTATGCGGTTCTTTTCCTAAGATCCGGCCTGAATGTGTCATGTTTAGTGAGTTTGAGCTTCTTTTGGTAACTTTCGACACCTAATTGAAGATCTTCCACCTGCCTTTGAATGACAATACGTCTGGTGAACATACGTAATGCCACATTCAAGTTATAACGTTCGTCTACTGTGAGATTGGTCAGCCTCTGTTGAACAAGTAGGAGTAACATGTCCTCGATGTCTTGTATGCGAAGTCATGGGAAATCACCTTCTTTAAACGTGTATAGCTGCTGATCCTCTTTATGAACTTCAATCTCATCTAAATGATCGTAGTCATACCACTTCATAATCTTAAGTCTGGTAACTGCAATGATTCATTTTCTGGAGTAGACATCCTTCGTTGACTCCCTGTTACTTGCAAATCCGTAGAATCGTTGATGTTTGACACCTCGGTGTGAAGTACCCCAGTAGGCATGTTTGTCATATATCACCTTCACGGGACTCCATAGATTGGTAATCATGTCTTTAATCCATTTGATCTCATAAGTAGCAGCCTTTGTCTTTGTAACAGATCTGCTTAAACTTCCACCTTTCAGATATTCCAGGTCGTTGTTGATGAAGTAATTCTTAGGGATAACTTGACGACCTCGATGATATGGAATCAACAGGAGAGGCTTACTGAGATCGAACGGATAAGGCTTGCCTTCAGGGTTATGCCAGTCTAGTCATTCAGTTGTAACCTTGGAACATTCTTCAAAATGATACTCTAATTCCGCAAGACTCTTGCAGGTGCCTTTGAGAAGGTTGAATGAAGGTCCAACCAGAAGTTCTTGAGTTAGATTAGGAATGTTAAGCCTATTCATGAAAAATGCAGAGAAGTCGATTGGAGTATCCATGAGCTCATCAAATGAAGTAGGAGGTTTTTCAGCATGAGCAGTGACACTAATCCAGGTTTGAGCTAGTCGGAAGTTAACCTGTTGTCTCTTATTCCAATCAGGATCAGGAGTCGGAGGTCGCTCGAGTTTCTTGAACCAGTCATTCTTGGAAACAGCCTCGTCATCGGGTTGTTCATCATTGTTACCCGTGTCAAACTCTTGATTCTTTTGCACTCCTGAGTCATCAACTGTATGACTTGGCTCTGCATGGGCAGACTTTCCAGATGACTTATGATGAGATCGGGAGGTACCTTTAAAGGAAGTTGATGACTTTCCTTCCTTTGACCTTTGATCTTTTGGTGACTCAGCTTCCTTGCTAGACTTCCTTCTTTTCGTCCCTCTGTCTGATCCAGTGGAGGGGTCTTGATCTTTGTCTTTGTCGTCTCGACTCCTTTTCAACGTAAACACTTCACCATATGTATTGAAGAGATCTTTTTCAGTGTTATAAGACTCGACCAGTGCATCATAAAGCTTCCTTTTGTAATCAGCTCTAAGATGTGATTTACTTTCCTCCATCTTGTCTAGAAGAATCTTCGTGAGTTCATACTCTGAGAGAGATGCAGCCGCCTCATAAGTAGACTTTGGTTGAGAGGAAGACCTTGCTAAGACAGCAGCTTCTAATGATTCTGTAACATTTCGCTTAATCACTGGAGTTGCAAAGTTTGAGACTTCTTTAGGAATAATCTGAGGAAGTTGAGTTTTGACTTCCTCTCTGATAATAGTTCTCACTGATAATTCAACTTGATCTATATACTCCTATTTCTCAGCTTGAGCTTCTTCTCTACATTCTGCATTATTTGATTGAATCGCTTTATGGATAGCTTCTCCTAGCTTGTTGTCTATGTAGCGATCTACAATAGCTGGAATTGAGGAGATGGCTTGAGCATACTGGTCAACTTGCTTCATTTCTGACAGATCTCTTTCCACGTTGGTGACTCTATCGTTGAATCTGAATACAGATGCAAAGTCTGGAAGGGAAGATTATGCGGTTGTTACTTCTGAAGTTGTTGGTGTAGGAGTTGGTGTTGTTTGTTGTGGAAGAGGATTGAAGAAATGAGGTGGTGGAGGAATGGTTGTTGGGATTACTGTTATCGGTACGGTAAAGAGAGTAAATTCCTGACCACTTGGTTCTTCAGTACGAACTGTGGTATCCATCAAGGAAGCAATCTCATTGTTAGTTGGAGAAACATTGTCAAAGTTTAGAAGCTTCTCTGTGAAGTCGGATGAGATAGAAGAACTTTGCATCGAACCTTTAGTCTTTTGTGAGTCATGGACAGTTGTAATTGTCACATGAGCATCTTCTTCTTCCTGCTCAAACCTAAACTCTTGAGTGACATTGTGTTGATCTACTCTACCTTGATCAACATCAGTCATTTCTACATCTTCTTTCCTTAAGTTCATATTTACATCTTTATACAATTCCTCACCATCATCTGACTCTTCTTCATTTTCCTTATCATCTTCTTTATCAATGAATTCATCAACATTTTCTTCTTCTTCTTCTTCTTCATGTTCTTTATTGAACTGGTTGAGATTAGGAATCTCATCTCTGTCGGACTCAGTCCTTTCTTGATCACTATCATCATCATCATTACCATCATTGTCATCATCATCATCACCATCATTATCATCATCATCATCATTTCCATCACTATCATCATCATCATTACCCTCATCATCTTCAATATCATCTTCATCATCATCATCTTCTTCTCCACTATCACCCCAAGACTCTTTGTCACTTTCAGACTCATAATGTGGGTACTATTCAAAACCTCCATGGTTTAAGTCCCATATCCTTCAATGCTGTATCAGAGATCTGCGATGATGCTCAACCGGAACTCCTGATTGACACTCCGTTCCATCAAACACCTGAGCCACTTGTTCAACGAGATATGAAAGTCTTTCCATTGCTTTGTTTCGTAGCCTCCTTGAGCTGAGCAAGTTCAGTATAGAGCTCCGAAAACTTCCTTCCGCGAGTACATTCAAGCCTTTTTGCCTTTATCACCTTGACCGGGGAGTGCGTTCTTCCTTAGTCGGTTTAAGGTTTAGGAAAGCTTGGCTTGCCTTCTTGGAAGGTATATCTTTCTAAGTTTGGTAGTTCTATTTCTTCTTGGAGGGAGTTTTCCTCAGATTAGATGGCTAGAAATCAGAATTTTGTTTTTAGGTTTCTTCTTTGATTTAGGGGTTCAGCCTCCCTTGAAGTAATTTTCATATGAAGTCCTTAATAGCTACAGAGGGAAGTCCAGCCATGGCTTGATTCGTCATTTGATTTAGGGAGAATAGCACCCATATATGATTGAGCGTCTCATGTCATGAGCAACGAATCTCATCATGGTCCCTAGTAAGCTGTTACATCACGAAGCAGGTGCATAGAACATTCTGTTTCTCATTGAGATCGACTTATCTTTTTTGAGGAAGTGATGAATGATAATCTTCCCGTGAATTCTAGGAGTGGATGGGGGAAAAGTCTTGGGGGTCGGGGTGGTTTCAGGTGGAGGGGGGAGGTGGCTGGGGTGGTGGGGTGAGGGTGCAGAGGTGGAGGGGGTTAGGGGGGGGGGGGGGAGGGGGGGCCAATGCCGTACACGGTCCCAGCGGAGAGAGGTAGTGTGGGGGGGGAGGAGAGGGGGAGGGAAGGGAATGATGAGCGAGAGTGAGATGCGTTGCGCAGTGATGTGTGGTAGCAGTTTGAAGAAAATTTGGTGGGGTAGAGGTTGGGGAGGAGTGCATAAATGGGGGGGATTGTAAAGGGGAATATTTTGGTATGGGGGGGGGTTTGGGGGGGGTGATTTTGGTGGATGGTGGGGGTGGATTTGGTGGTTGAGTGATGATTAACAATTACATCAGTGATGTACTTGATCTCTCTAGAATGACCAAGTTCACATATAAAAGATAGAGCTTCCTCTTTAGTTGGACGTTCATCAAATTCTTGACCCAGAACCCTAGGACATATGTTAAGAATATCTCTAAACACTTCAACATTTATAGAAAACCTTTTGTTGTCGATCTGGAATCAATATGATGCTTTATGTTTGTTGACGGTGGCCCAGAATTAATGCATGTAGATAACTAGAACTTCAGCAATGATAAGAAATGCAGGATAGCATGTTGTAAGAGCAAGGGCATCCAATACTACTTGATAAGTAGGTTCCTTTGGTTTCATTCCAGGATTGATCCTTATATTACACTTGCCAATGACACGTTGGTTCTCTGGAGCAACTAAGGCATTGTCCAATGCAATTTGCTGAGCTTTGGAAGTCATGGTTCTGCTAAGAATTTTCCAATACAGTTTATATATAACCAAGTTTATATATGACACTATATGGAAAGCGGTTTAATGACGACTGATTTTAGATGGAGATTATGAGTATTAACAAAGGATTAAGCATACTTAGACAAGCAAACATGTAGCACACATAGAAGAATACCTAAGCAAAACTAATTCGCCTCCTTAAGAAAAAATATTAATTCGCCTCCTTAAGTAAGAAGTGTAATTCACCTCCTTAAGAGAAAATTCTAATTTGCCTCCTTAAGTAAGTCTAATTCACCTCCTTAAAAGAGACGTCTAATTTGCCTCCTTAAGAGAAAAATCTAATTCGCCTCTTTAAGAGAAAAGTCTAATTCGCCTCCTTAAGAGAAACGTCTAATTCGCCTCCTTAAGAGAAAAATCTAATTCGCCTCCTTAAGAGAAAAGTCTAATTCGCCTCTTTAAGAGAAAAGTCTAATTCACCTCCTAAAGTAGTAAAACTAATTCGCCTCTTAAAGCAGTAAAACCAATTCGCCTCTTAAAGCAGAAAAACTAATTCACCTCCTAAATGAGGGGATTAATTCGCCTCCTAAAGGGGAAATTAATTCGCCTCCTCAAGGGGAAATTAATTTGCCTCTTGAAGGAGGATTAATTCGCCTCCTTCATCCTTTGTTAATTCGCCTTGATTTTTCAAAGTTATAACCTTAGTGTTTTAGGAATCATAATTCATTTAAACAAGAATCTTATCATCATATGGCTCATTACAAACAAGAGTTAACCACTATATTGCCACATAAATTCAAAATTAAGCTCGAACACACATGAATCACTTAAACAAGTTTTATTAATGTTCAAACTAAGGATATAAAGGCTCTAATGCATACAAGGATGTTGTTAAACACTTTCTAACCATAGACCCACTAACATTACACATGTTCTTTCTAACACCCAAATTTTCACATACAAGAATCTTCAAAAACCTAATCTATGTTTATCCCCATCATAAACTGTTATGAACGAGTTATCTATATCCTATAAGGATCAAAACCCCTCAATCAATTTCAACTTTAACTCACTTTTGAATCTATGAACCCTAAATCAAGTTTTAGGGTTTTCGAGCTCAAATGAGCGAAATTGATTGAATCATTTTGATTATGAACACATTAGGATGCTTAGAACATAGTCTTAATTTACCTTAACGTTTAAAGATGAAGAAATCTTAGGTTTTGAAAAATTTCAAGTAAGCAACAATGGAGGGAAAAAAATAAGTTAAGTGTGTTTGTGTGTGTATTAGAAACGGGGAAAGGGGGTGTTTGTGTTTGAACTTTGAAAGTTTGACACAAATGCCCCCTGAACTACTAGACCTTATGCACTTTTCTTAATTAAGTTTTCTAAGGCAAAACTTAGTTTAACTAATGGCATATTTAGTCCCTAAAGTTTTTAACTACCATTCCTAGAAACTTATTTTTGCTATTGGCTCCCTACAAGGCATAAACACATAACAGTTAAGGCTCACATAAGTTAAATTTAATTAACTCCCCTTTAATTTTTAACCCGTTATTGTTTAAAACCATTTCCTTTTATCACAAACTGATTTTATGAAGAAGATATTTGACATTTTTTTCCCCTCAAATAATGACCCATTTTCTATTTAAAGAGCTGTAGTCGTTGTTTGAGTGGTCAAATGTCTTTGAAAATGATTTTTCTGATGAATTTATGATAGTAATGTTTTATTTCTGAAAACAACACCTTAGAAAATAAGATTTCTCTTATTTTATCACATAAGCGCACTGACACGTACACCAATGGAATACAGAAAGCACAGGTTGTGCTGCAAAGTAAGCACAAGCCTTTGAATGAATATGAAGTAATTCATTCCCGAGAAAAATAAATTTCCCGTTGTGAGGTCAAGTTTTCTTTTTGAAATACTTGCCTTTAAGATGATGACCGGGTTGCTATCAGAAATAATAGCAAGCCATTTTTGGCATGTTTTAAAAGCTTTTGAACTTCTGCTCGAACTTCATTTACAGCCTCGTATCATTATTAAATGACATTTCTAAGGCCGTAAATGTTATCGATTTTCAGAAGACATGCCAGAGATACATATTTTTATATTTTTCTGATTTTTTAATTTTTAATTTTCTTTTTGAAAAATTTATATAAAAGAAAAATATTTTTGTGTTTTTATGTTTTCTTATGTACATATGATACAGGATATACCGCGAGTAACCACCTTTACTCGTCCTCTTCCTCTGTCAGACGTTTTAGCATTTCCGGAGACATGCTTCTCATACCTAGCTTCTCGATCAAGAAATTGAATCTTTCTCTTGGCAAGGGTTTGGTAAAGATGTCAGCCAGTTGATATTCCGTCCGAACAAAGTAGAGTTCCACTATTCCATTCTCTACCTGCTCCTTTATAAAATGGTAGCGTACATCGATGTGCTTGGCTCTTGAGTGTTAAATGTTTTTGCAGCATAGAGCAATTGTACTTTGGTTGTCGTAGTACAGAGGAATCTTATTGAATTAAAAACCATAATCTGTTAGCTGTAAACGCATCCATAGGATTTGAGCACAACACCCAGATAAGGCAATATATTCCGCCTCTATACTCGAGATTGCAGTGCTCTTTTGCTTCTTGGAAGACCAGCTAACAAGTTTATCACTTAAGAATTGAGGACTTCCTGATGTACTGCGTCTAGTGTCCTGACACCCCGCGTGATCTGCAACTGCATATGCTATTAGAGACATACCGGTATCCTTAGAGTACCAGAGACCCATGTTAATGCTTCCCTTTAGGTATCGAAATATCCGTTTAACCGCATTTAAGTGCTTTTCGGTAGGCTTTTCCTGATACCGGGCACATAAGCAGACTACATAAATAAGGTCGGGTCTACTGGATGTCAAATACATGAGGGATCCAATCATGCTACGGTAAAGTGTAGCATCAACTGATGTCCCTTGTAGATCTTTATCCAGTTTATTCTTTTCCACCATAGGTGTGTCTACAGAATCACTAGTTAGCAAACCATATTTTTTAATAATTTCAAAAGCATATTTTGATTAGTTTAGAAAGATGCCTCTGTGACTTTGAGAAATTTGTAATCCTAAAAAGAATGACATCTGCCTCATGATCGACATCTTGAACTTAGTGATCATCAGATTAGCAAACTCATTACATAAAGCAATATTAGTGGATGCAAATATTATATCGTCAACTTAAATTAGTACCAGTAATAAGTCGTTTCATGCTTTCCCTGTGAAGAGTGTTGGATCCACTGCACCTTTAGAGAAATGTTGTGAAATGAGGAAACTTGACAGCATGTCATACCATGCACGTGGTGCTTGTTTGAGACCGTAAAGGGCCTTTTTGAGCTTATACACATGCGATGGGTATTCCTGATCAACAAATCTTTCTGGTTGAGAAACATAGACCTCTTCCTTGAGCTCGCTATTTAAGATAGCCATTTTGACTTCCATTTGAAAGATCTTCATATTCTTGTTGACTGCATTTGCTACGAAGATACGGATGGCCTCTATTCTTGAAAAAGATGCAAATTATTCCTCGAAACCGATTCCCTCCTCTTGCATGAACCTCTAAGCAACTAATCTAGCCTTATTCTTTAGTACCCCGCCAAATTCATCTGTTTTGACCTTATAAATCCATTTAAGTTTGATCAACATGACTTTATCTGGACACGACACCAATTCCCAAACTTGTGGTCTTTCAAATTCATGAATTTCTTCTTGCATTGCATCGATCCATGATGGTTCGGTCATTGCTTGTTTGAAGTTCTTTGGTTCTACAGAAGTTAGGAAGGCATCAAAGTAACACCACATGGCGTCATTTTTGAGTTGCTTTCTGGTGGAGACTGAACGAGAAGGATCACCGATCATGTTTGCTATTGGATGATCCTTAGTCTACCTACCAATAAGTTCAAATGGAGTGTGGGATAGTCTCACATTAGATGATGATCCTTGAGAAGTTGAGTCTTCATGAAGAAATTCGTGAAGAGGATCATCATGAAATATTGGTGTTTTTGGTGATTCTTCAACACCTTGAGAAATAATTAGAGAATGTTCTTGATCTTGTGTTGATGGGATACTTGATGATGGTGCATCTTGGTCAATGGACGTAGACAGAGGTGAATCGGCTATTTCTACAGCTCTTGGTGTAGTAGCTACTAGAACTGTAGAGACAGCAATAGTTAGAGGATTGAAGTATTCATCGAACAAGGGTTAGAACAAAGTATCCCAATCATCTCTTTTTGGTGGACTACAAGGTTGTTGAGGAATAATGTTTGGTATGAGTTCTGAACAGGATGTTGCAGGAGTCATTACTTGAAGCCCGGGTCCTAAACCGAATTATTCAGAAGCCATCGCTGTTAGCTCATCGAACGTCACATGAATAGTTTCCATAATTTTCCAGGTTTGCCTGTTATAGATTCTGAAAGCTTTCTTTGCTGGCACGTATTGAACGAAAATACCAATATTGGCTTTTGCATTTAGTTTACCCAATTCTTCACTGTCATTGGTTGGATAACATAGTGAACTAAAGACATGAAAGAATGATAAATCTGGCTTCTTGTTGTGCATTAGCTCATATGGAGTTTTGTTATATCGGAGACGAATTAGAGAACAGTTTTGGGTGTAACAAGCTGTGTTGATTGCTTCAGCCTATAGAAACAGACGAGCTTTTGAAAATAACAACATAGTGCGGGCAGCTTCCATAAGAGTTCGGTTTCATCTTTTGACAATGTCGTTCTCTTGAGGAGTTCGAGCAATAGAAGTTTAATGCGAAGTGTCGAAATTTTCATAGAAATCACGAAGAGTCTGATTGAGAAATTTTGTTCCATTATATGTTCTAACATTACGGACAGTGGCATTCAAACGAACTTGAATATTTTTGATGCCTTTGATGATAGCATCAGGAGCTTCATCCTTTGATCTCAAAAATTTAACCCAATTAAATCTAGAGTAATCGTCAAAAATTACATAGATATACTTTTTCCCGTTAATGCTTTCCACACGCATCGGGCCACAAAGACCCATATGCAAAAGATATAGTTTCTCTTGATTAGTGTCCTCAACTTTGGGTTGATGAGAAGATTTCTTACTTTTTCCTAATGCACACGCTGAACACCGATGATCTTTCTGAAATTTAAGCTTTGGAATACCTCGTGCAAGACCGTCTTTGGCTAGCTTGTAAAGAGTACCGAAGTTGAGATGCGATAAACGACGGTGCCAATACCAGCTCTTAGTCTTTGAAGTTTTTGATAGAAGACAGATCGGAGAAGTCTTTAGCATGTCATCAAGAGAAATTGTGTACAAATTTGTGTCTCGGGAGCCTGAAAGTAGATCAACACCTTCTAAATTCTGAATAAAGCAAGTGTTTTCCTAAATGCAACTTCAAGATCCGCGTCACAAAATTTTCCAACAGAAAACAAGTTATGTCTAAGCCCCTCAACATAATACACCTTTGAGATAATTACGTTCCCCTACTGATAGTCACCATACCCCATTATCTTTGCAACTTGGTGGTTTCCGAATCAAACAGTTCCCAGAAATTTACTAACGAAGTTCATGAGTTGAGAGCGGTTCCCTGTCATATGTTTTGAACATCCAGAGTCCAGAAACCAGAGGACGATCTGAACAACCTGTCATTAACAAGAGAAGAAGAAGATGGAACATCTATAGCATTGGATCCTTACAAATGAGTGGGTTC
>BQNB010209282.1:0-10347 GCA_026074375.1 Tanacetum coccineum
TTAAATGATCTACGACTTACTATACATCTATAAGCCTACATGATACCACATGAAATCGCAATACTCATATAGACAAAACCAAGTTCTACGGAACCTAATTGCATTTGTGTTTGTTGCACATCAGTCATCATTCTCATACATATATACATGTAAGAACTGTCTCCTTTGTATTGAAACAAGACAACAACAACAATGGTAAATTAACACTTTAATGAATGATTTTGTAAATGATTTTTTTATTTCAATTTTTTATTAACAGTTTCAATTAATGTAATTTTGTTTTTATGGTTTATTAAATTAGTCACACTATAAATCTTTTTGATTCATCGTTTTAATTTTGTTGTTACTAATTATATATCGAATAGTTTAGCTATTTTTTCGAGTGGAGCCTGCTTCAGAAGCTTCTAATAAGTTTGGCTACAAGGAGCTTGGGTCTGGCAAATCTTGCAGGCGAGTCTGCCTTTTCTCTCGACAAAAACATTCTTAGCCTTTGGATCATTCTAGCTTTTAATCTTGCCCGTAATAACTCCCTAACTTAGGTGACCGTTAAATCAAATGCACAATGGGTGGGAACAGTAGGATCAAAAGAAAACTGAAAAATGAATTGTTTATGCTCATATATGAAATCAGCACTTGCCACCTGCGGCGTTTATGACGGGTGCGTTTTACCAGATTATGAACACCTAACGTTGTGTTATTATAACCGCTGTAAATTGCATTGCACAAGAAAAAATGACCGTATGCATTCAAAGAAAATGATGGTCTGTTAATTTAACTTAATTTTCGGTGTGGTTCTCTTATTTTTTGACATTTTTTTATAGGATGCTGCCGAAGTTGCTGTAAATGAGGCCAAAACAGCCGATGGTGCATGTTATTTGGAGCTTAAAGTTCCATCAAGACCAAGAAGAGACGGTTGTTGGGATTTTCTTCACAGATACGGGTACCATTATGGCGATGGCATTGCTCACCCTTTACTTCCATAAGAGGTAATACACTAATACATAATTAAGCTTCCTATTCCGTCTGAAACAAGAAATATATAGTAACAACTGCTAGAATTATATCGTGTGATTATGTAGTTAGTAAGAACGGGTCAAAACGAAATATTTTTTAGGATGGGTTAAACGGGGCTGGTCAAATATTGTTCGGCGCTTTAACAACTGTTACGAAACCACATTATTACAATAATATATCAATATTTCTGAATAAAAACTACTTAGCTTAAATTTGGTGATTTATAACTTATTTGACCCATTTCCTTTAGCTAACTTTTTTTGACGTAAAACACCGCTGAGTTAGACTTTTTTTATAGATTATAGCATCAAGTATAACACGTCTATATAATTTTGATCAACTGGTAATACATACAATGGTGTATACGAAAAGTTTACTCTTTTATTGGTTATGCAATACTATGTTGGAACATTTTAGTTACCACCACTACTTTTAACAATTTAAAAATGTATTTTGGTTCCATGAGCTTTTTGAGTCGGCGTGGATCATTTTGGAAGTTGTTGCTGTTAAGCAGAGCATATAGACATCCCTTTTTTGTATGTTTCAAGCCAAATGGTGTAAATCTACATGTTTCTAAAATTTACGTTTTTTTCGCTCTATGTAGGCGAGACGGCATACAGAATAATGAACAAAAATATAATGATATGGCATGGCAGATATAAGCATATGCGCTGCTCAACCGTTGGGGCCAGAAGACTTGGTTTGGAGAATGGTATGCTTTTCTCTCCTTTGACGCAACTAGAAGATATATATGCTTACAATAACAACATATATGCTCACAGCTCAATAGTGTATTGTTATTGTAAACTATTCAGATGTATATTTTTATCGTAAGTATATATATATTTTTAGATCATCGGATTGGTGTACTGACCAACTCTCTCTTTATGAATTCGATCGATTTCCAATTTTTTTAATGCCTTAAATGTTTTCCTTCCAAAATTCTAGAAAAGTATTTACAAACAGTAAACTTTTCCAGGTTCCCAATTCGAACTAAGCTATGGCTACAGTAACAGTGGTTTGAGAATTTTACTTTTCCAATTCATTTATTGTCAGCTAAATTTTTTATCTTTCCGCTCTTAGGTTTGAAGCGAGCGCTGGACAATCACTTGGTTGTTTCCTAACACCTGGAATGAACGTGCAATTAATAGAAGCCAATGACTGTTGGAAATGTCGCATCAAAACAAGGCCGAGTCAGAAAGTTGAATCGTGTCACCCTTAATGGAGAGGTCATCTACAGGTTTTCCGCAATAGTAAAAGGCGCATACTTAACTTGCGTCTGTTAAAATTTATGGCGGCGAATCTTGCTTATTCATGATATTTTCAGTACCCTCAGGTTCACTTCTGAATTAGAAGCTCTTTATGCTTGGGGTGATTCTTAAAAATCAAAATGTTTTATGTTTCATTACTGCATATATATGTTTCGCTGAAAGTTTATACTTGGGTACTGTGCAATATGTAGATTCAGTCATTTATACCTGACTTCGTCGATTTCAGACACCCCGCAGCGAAGCGCGGGCTTATACCCTCGTTGTTATTAATATTTAATAATAATTATTACATCTCATAGGTAAGCAAAAGTCTATTGAAAATTTCTTAAATAAACATTTAAAGTATGATTTTACAAAAATAAACGGCGCATTTTTTATTTACGAAAATAAACATAAATGTGCGCTTTGTATTTTAAATGAGTTCTTTTTCTTATTTAGTTATTTTTTTTAAGTGGATAATAAAAGAAAAACATTTTGTAGAACGTATCATTAACAAAACCATAACTAGCGAGTACTTGTTATTCATGATATAAGCTAAATTTATACGATAAAGATGAAGCATATATATCAAAGTTATTAGAACTTTGATCTATATTTTGTAAATGAGTACATAGTAATTGGCATGGATTATTGTTAGTAACTTATCTTCGCAACAAAATGGGGAACGATATGTCTAGTTGATACAAAAATAACTTAAAGCATCAATAACCGGTTAATTACTTCACTAATATAACTAGAGACGGTCTTGCTGAATTTTCTACATAAAACCATAGTTAAATGTGTTTGTTTGGTTTGAAAATGACCATCTAGATGGAGCAAGTAATCTATTAGAGAAAATTGGTTGTCATAGTTCAAGTAAAGCACATGCACAAGTACGCAAGTATTTAAAGGCTTCGAGATTGTATTCGCATTGTTCCTTGATTTTCTGCAATAAATGAGCATATAAATAATGTTGAATAATTTTAAGATTATTGAGATCTATAATTGAAAGATTAAGTAAACGATTTTGTAAAAGATAAATAATGGGTTGTGATTCAAACTAGCCACTTCAAGTAACAGTGATCCTCATATTGAAATCAGACAAAAGAAATTGTCATCTAATGGCACATAAAAAACCGCCACCAAAAATTAAAAAATGTCATTAAAATTAAAAAGTGTCACCAAAAGTATAAAACAAGTGTCACTAGAAATTTTTTTGCTTCTTCCACGCTTAAAAAAGTGCAAGTAAAAGTCCAATAAGTTAATATCTATTTACAGTGACACAAAAAAGTGAATATATATTTTTTTGGCTTTTGCGACACATTTTGTTTATAGAAAGTGCCATTAAATCTTAAAATCTAGATTTTTGCTCACACTTTTTAAAAAATGTCACCAAAAGGTATTTAATAACATTTTTTTGTGTTACTAAAACTTCTGTCACTAAATGTCTATTTTCTTGTAGTGCGGAAGCAATTATTATTTCACATTGATTGCTTGGTTTCGGTTTATGACAGTTTTTTCTCTGCTTGTATACCTATTTTGTTGAAACTTAAAGTCACAACTTTTGGCCGATAGGTAATCTTCGATACCACTAAAACGAAGACGTATAATGTTATCTATCTTGTTTTTGCTTGATTCAATAAAATTAAGTGATACATATAACAAATTACAGAATAGTTAAGACGAGTAATGTTTTCTTCTATATCCAGAAAAATGCTCATTCATTCCTTGGTTTGAAAATAATTCCACAACTAAATTACGTAGCGTTAAACTTATTTTAATAAGTTTAAAGAATAATCATCTTCTCGCACTTTCTATTTTTAGATGGAGCACGTAATAATGGATAGGTTGTCATGTTTCAGTTAAACTAAATGCCAACGAGTTAAGTAGCATTTTAAAGGGTTTAGAGATCGTATTTTGCATCCAATCTTGATTTTTTGTCATAATTACGGGAAAATAAGCATGTGGATGTGCTGGATAACATTTTATAATGAATTAAGATCTAATTAGGAATATCACGTTTTACTGTTTATTGATTTTTAGCGAGGCAAACGAATCTGGTCAACTAAAGGGTGTTCATTAGGATGATACTTGTAAAACCCTAAAATCAGAACAAGTGCAAAATTACCAAAATGCCTCTAATGTCAGAAAATTTAATAAAAGCATGAATAAAATTCAATCAAGTGTTATAAATTATAAAGTACATCATGTGACAAGTATGACATTTTTTATAAGATTATAATATCTTATATTATGCAAGAAAAATAATAAATATTATATATATGTATTTATTAAGCCGAAATTATGTATTTATATACTTATACAATTAATTTAAATACATTAAATCAAGGATAATATTAAGATAATTTTTTTAATAATAAAAATCAGATATTAGTCCATTCAAAGCCCAAAATCTCGGCATTTTTCTTGAGTATATCTTTTATATACATTTTTCATTTGTAAATTTATTTTAAACCAATTTCCGAACCCTAATAAATCATTAGGCGGCACATAAGATTTTTCCAAGGCAAGGAACAGATTTTTTAGGGTCTTGGGATTCAAGGGAAGTCTAGGAAATTTGCTGGTTCTTTGGGTTAAGGTGTGTTTGATTTATGGGTACTCAATTTAACTCGAAAATCCTGCAATAAATTCATAAATCATCAAAAATTGGTCAATGTATTTTATAACTCAAGTTTACATCAATGTAATTCGTATGTCATGTGTAAAATTAGATATGCTGATCTAGGGGTCGATTTAGGTTTTGAAAACCTCATGTTCTAACCTATTTTAAGAGAAATGAAATCGGCAATTTAAATAATTGTACAATCGATTTTTTTTTTCTAAGCTTGTATCTATAATAATGTATAAGTTATGATAAACTGCTAAATAATTTCTTTAAGGAACTCGAAATATATTATTGTGGAGTTTTTAATTCTTGCCGATTTCGAATTATGAGGAAATAAGATATAAATTGGAAAAAGAATTAGGGTTAGGTTTTTAGATATTTTTCCAGGTCCATTACATGCTAATGAATGTATAAATTTTATGTAATTATTGGGGGGGAAATTTTAATTGGGTTGTGTGCTTTATTGGTTACCACCGATTGTGTTTTAAAAGGTATAAGGGGTGTTTTGTAATAGTCTGAAACTATAAGGACTGATTATGGCAGTAATATAATGTATAAGATTCTGAGAAAAATTAAGTGGAAGGGTTATAAATTGTCATTTGATAATTGTTTATGGGTTAAACATGATTAATTATTTTTTAAATAATAGATATATAATTCGAACTTGGATTTAAAACTGAGGGACTAAAGTGTAAATTATGAATAGTATAAGGTATGATCAGTTTTAAAGTATTAAGTATGATTAATACCATATTTGATATTATAAGGGCTTTGTTTTGCAAAAATGAGATATTTAAAGATCATGTTTAATTATATTAATAACTTAAAAGGGATTAATTAGTAAATATCATTTGTAAGATCAAGGATTGGATTGTTAAATCAGAAATGGAAACCTGCTAATTATAGAAACCTGACTATATTATGAAACCGTGCACTTTTTTTAGAAATTGCCTAATTATAGTGAACCTGCTATTTATAGAAACCTGCAGTATTTTTTTTGGAAAAGTATATTTAGAGGATGTAGATAATTAATGGAAACTATTTAATATCAGGAAAAGTTATCATTATGGAAAGTATAATATTAGAATAGTCTATGTTTGGAAAACTTACTATATTATGAAGCTGCTATTTTTGGAAAGTACCACAATATAAAAAGGAATACTAATCCATGAAAAACATATTAATCATGGAATATGTTATTCATGGATACGTACTAATCATGGTATCTTGCGAAATAGGATAAAGTTGCTAAAAATAGAAAGTTGCTAAAAATGGAACGTAACCTTAATCATGATAAGTAACTTATATTTGTCCTTTAACATGTCGATCGCATTAAGCAGGAGTAGCTTCATAAGTATAATTCTTATCAATCTCTTTCGTTCTGTGGACATAAGGTACGGATATTCCGTCCTTTCAGTAAGGACATTCTTTCTTTCCATGATTCATAGCTCGATCATGATTCATCCCCAGAACTGCTATGCTTCCCCATTTTTATGTCTTTTGCCATGATCCCTTACATGTTGATTTCATGACTTATTCTATTGCCCGAGCTATATATACGCATGACCATGATTTACATGACTTACCACCTAGTCATGGAGGTACCATGACCGTGACACATGAGGCACCTGTGTCACGACTCTTTCGCGTTGAGAGTGATTTCACGCGGCGTCCCTTTTCATGTTACCAGATTATATTTCATGTTTGGCCATTATTATTCAGGGGCGTATGGGTGCATCCTAGTTTACATGTTTACACGTTCATGGTGATTGGTTGGTGTGTGCTCTACATCCCATCACATTGGAGCTGATCCCTCCACCCATATTATTATAAGAGGTCACCCCTCTATTACATGTTGAGGCAGCCCCTCTATTATATGCATGTATTCACGACATTATTATTATGACATGTATGTTTATATGAGCTCGTGGGCATTCCTTATTATTTATGTTTATACTATCCATGATATCTCATGACATCTTTGACTTCACGTTACCATGTTTTACATGTTTATTTCCTATTTCCTTCATGACGTATTCTCCAGGTTTCCTCATGACACTCATGATCTTTCCGCTGCTTTATACTTATTATCCAGGATTCATACTTATTAATTACATTGTTGTTATATCCGTTCACTGAGCGTTATGCTCAGCCGTATTTTCTTTCTCTTTCTTATACGGCAGGTATCTAGAGGGAGATTGGGCATGAGAGAGTGTGTGCTTAGGAAGTGACCTGTTTAGCTTCCTTTCTTTATATCGCAGACATTTTGATGTGCTATACTCTCTTGGACACATGTTTCGTCCCTTAGACTTCTTTTACGTTATTCATGTTGATCTCATACTTGGGAGCCGATGTTTGATTCCGGCTTTCCACCTTGTTCTATGTTATCATTTATGACTTTATGCCTTTATTATGCTTTGATATGACACCATGATTATGATGTTTCGGCCTACTCTCCGTAGCGGGTTTGGGACGTTACCCATAATCAAATACGTACCAAATAAAAAAAACAAAGTTGGTATATGTTGTGTTTCGTTTGTTTTATTGTTTGTGCTTGTTAAGCATTATGTGAAGGTTGTGATGATAATTTTGGATATTTTTACGATAATTTTGTAAATTCGTGATGTAGACTAAGTAAAGAACACACGAATTGAATCTGTTGATTCCACGGAATACCATAAGCAATCTTTTAATTATCGTTGATTCGAAAGGAATACCGATAGTTAGGCAAAAAATTTAGCAAAACTGCAAAAAATAGACTTTTCATATATATATATATATTTTTAACTGAATAGCCATGATCATAATACAGTTCTTAAATAAGCATACGAAACTGAAATGGGCCTCAAAAGACAAACGGGCCGAAAACTATG
Organism: Tanacetum coccineum; assembly: GCA_026074375.1. NCBI lineage: Eukaryota > Viridiplantae > Streptophyta > Magnoliopsida > Asterales > Asteraceae > Tanacetum > Tanacetum coccineum. The sequence goes on from BQNB010209282.1 coordinate 7,764, forward strand.
CTAAAAACAAAAGTAAAAAAAACCCGAAAAAACACAGAAATGCAAATAACTCTTAAAATATAGTGTTTCAGGGATCGAAATTTCCATAACCCAACTATGTTGGTTACCATGGCGTTCTCCTCGTTTCAAGCTTCGAATCGGCTGGTTTTGGGCCTGAAATGGAGTCTCTGAGCCTAAGTAATGCCCTTTGAATAAATGTCTTTTCTTCACACGATCCTGGCCCTTTAGAAACAAAATGACCCGTTCTTCAATACTTGGGCCTGCATCAATTCGTTTTTCAAACTTTCGACTCTTTAGACGCCTCAGTTTCGTTAAATTCTTATTGTGATAATTCAAGAAAATCATTAGTTTCTAGGCACAACAAAACTAAGAAAAATAAAGAGCAATTCAAATGACACGTTAAAAACAAACATCTTTACTCTTATTAGGCCGGTTAAAACACCAACAATCACACTTGTGCATCCACCAACACTCATGTTAGTTGTGTTTTGAGGGGAAAATTAGTTAAGCTCTTTAACAAAGCGGGACCCCAACTAAGGACGTTGCCCCGTGCAAATATTACATCTTTTGTATTTACATCCAAAACATGAATTAAATCATCTTTATATATTTCAAGCACTTTTTTAGAATGATGTGTCGTGAACGAGCACATCATAATAACGAATTAACAAAATAAAAATAATTCATATAAGTTGTGATGAATAACGCATTTTAATGCTTTCTTTATTTATCGCAAGAGTGTTTCTTCTGCTTCTATCATTTTTCTTTCTTTTTATTTGCATTATGTTATTCCTCGTGACTTGATTTTATTTTGCAAAAGGATTTTTGAAATTAAATGGACATAATGATATCGAAATTTGATTTAATTAAACTAATGTTCTTGCGAGTTTATGTCAATCTAGGGTTGGGCTTACATATTATAATTTTCTTCCGCGATGAACTTGCTTGATATATTGGTTTAATAAAACTTTAAATATAGACTTAAAGTTTTGCGCTAATTTTATTAATGACCAAATTTTCTTAAACAAATGTCTTGCATTTGCGCATTGGGTTCGAGGTATTATCGTGACAAAGCTCAAAGTCTTGCCCTACCTTGTTACGAGTGCTATACTCTATAATTTTTTTCCGCGAGACACGTGCAAGTACATTGGTTATAACAAATGGTCTAGGGTTTGAATAACCTTTAATCTTTTTCCGTGGCACTACATGCTTTTGCATATGAGCTAATGATTGAATTACTTGAGGTTTTTGACCTTTCGAGGGTGTCAATCTAGGGCTTGGTTATTCTTTAATGTTTTCACGTGATAAAATGTGCACCAAAAATTTAACAAAAAATGTTTCTTAACTTGTGCTACGAAGATGTATGCATGCTTCTTCGTACACTTTTTGATACACGTTTTAATCAAAACTATTATACCATTTTTAAATTTCAGTCTTTGGCTTCCAATTACGCGAGGACACTTGTAATTGCTTTTTGCTCTATGATAGTTGTAGGCAAACTACAACCGAAGGTTAATTTTCTCTGTAGGTCAGACCTATGTTAATTTTTACATGTTCTTTCATTGTATGAGTTAATCGAGAATGGTTGGTCAGACCTTCGACCCGAGGCATAAGATAAGACGAAACATGCCACATGACATTAGTATATCGTTCTAATGCCATGAGTCTCATAAGTCTAAGAGTTGCAGTTGTAATGCAATTAGCGCCCTCCGCTTACCTTATGTACCCATAAATTACTAGTAGTTGGACTACTATGATGAGTGAGAGTACATGTAGGATCTTAGTCTTTTAGTAAATTAATTGTTTTATTCAAAACATGGGTAGTTAATTTTTAAAAGAATTAATTATCAAAAATACTAAATCTGAACTTTATTTATTTTATTAATTGTATAATGCAACATGAACAATAGTTTGTACTTTTTTTGAAAAAGATAAACTGAGTCTCCTTTCCTTGTAAGAAAGAGAGATACTTATTCCAATCCTTTTTCTTGCTAGAGTAAGTTAATAATATGAATGATTTAATTTACCCAAAGTTCTAATAAAACTCATATGTGAACTTACTCATAAAATCGTTTTGTCCTGAATAAGTCAAACGGTTAAGTATGGTTGCGAATTTTATTCTTTCAAATAGTTTTCACTACCCCTATTCGGTTTTGAACTCTTTGAAACATCTAAAACATTTTGATAACTAGAGAACACGTTTCTGTAGCTATAAAATGATAATGTCTTGATGTCATCAAGACACCTTATGAGTTGTATTTAGAAAACGAAAATATTACCGCAAAATAATACATCATCTAGTACTTATGGAGGAATTGCATGCCAATTTTCAAGTAAATAAATTAGCATAGATGGCTAGTACATCATCTATGTAATAGAACTTGACACACTTCCTTGGATATTTAAGTATTTGCTTACTAGTCCATGCGACTTACATTAGCAATTGTTGGGAAATACAAGTCAAAATGTCAAAGTACTGCTAAGTCAAAAGGTCAAAGTACTGCTAAGTCAAAAGGTCAAAGTACTGCCTGCTTAGTATGGAAAAGTTGAAGTACTGCCTTTAACTTAGGAACTTTAAAGGATT
>BQNB010209283.1:0-10347 GCA_026074375.1 Tanacetum coccineum
GTATTTTGATCTTTCATTTAGCAGTACTTTGACTTTTTCATGGCAGAACTTTGACCTTTACTCTCGTAAGTCCTAACAATTTCCTTAGGGAATTTTCTTAATTTCTCTTGTGGTATTATATCGTATATTTTATTAGTGTATAAAACTATACATCAACTTGACTTTTATCAATAAGCTTAAAGCTAGGAGACAAGATAAGGCATTCAAACTCAGTAAAAAGGACACTATTTTTCTTGTCACACATTTGTGAGACAGAGAAAAGGTTAAACTTAAGTTCATCTACAAAATAGACATCATCAAAGTCTAAATAAGCAGTTTTGATTTTACCTTTACCTGTTATTTTACCTCCTTTGGGATCACATCCAAAAGCCACAAAGCCTTCATTGTAATCTTCATAGTCCGAAAGATAAGCTTTGTTGCCAGACATATGGCTAGAGCAACCACTATCCACCTCTGCATGATCCTGTAAATAGATCTCTGGATTGCCTTGTACAAAAAGTATGAGAAATCAGTATCTCTTAGGGACCCAAATACCACAGACTTGGATATCCCTTTTGGATCAACATACTTAAACTTCTTGAGTATGAAAGATCCTTTTTCTTTAGACTCATGATCCATGTAATTTCCTTTAGGCCTCCAAACCCACCTTGACTTCTTAAAAGCATTATCCATTTTACCCTTACCAGTATTAACTACTGCTCTTGTCCCAACAGTAGTCATATTTTTAACTCCAGAAGTTTTACCATCTTGTTTTAAGTTTTTGGGTCTAAAAGCTGGTTTTGTGTAGTAAGACCTCTTGATTGGTGAATATGAGGCTCTTGGTCTTATATTATCCATTCTTGGGTAAATTGGTCTAATAGCACTACTAGTTTGTGCTATTTTTAGGGCAAATGGCCTAACAGTACAAACAGGCCTAGCAGTACTAACAAGCCTTGCAGTACTAACAGGCCTAGCAATACTAACAGGCCTAGCATTACTAAAATTTTGTACTGCTCTTTTCTCATTTGGCCTAACAGGATTGATTATACCTGTTCTGGTTAGTACTCTTGTTGGGACAAAAGTCTTTCTTGTTTGTAGGTATTTCAAATTATTTGAAATTTTTTGGTGATTTACCCTTTTAGCATTATTCCATACTGGTTTGACCACCCTTTGACCAGTATTTACCACAGTTTTCAGCTTGGGTTCTGGACTCTTTTTGGCATGAAAATTACAATCTTTAATCAAATGGTCAGTACTCTTACAGACAAAGCAAGCTTTTATTTTCTTATAACCAATTCCAATTTTCTAAGAAGTTTGACCAATTTTATCACCTTGAGTTTTAACTGTTTGAGTCTCATTAGTCTTAACTAGACTAACTGTGTTTACATCAGACACATCATTCTCATCATCTGAATTCCAATCCTCAATGATAACTTTATCCCTGTTGTCAGCTTCATTAGTTTTACCTATAGTTTTACTGGTTTTAGATTTGCTAGTATTAGCTTCTAACACAGTTGTTTTTTACTCAGATGTTTTTGACTCAATTACTTTCTTCCTAATGGCATATTCATCTAAACCTGCAAATGATATGTCAGCTCTTGGTGTTAAGAAATTCCCTGTTATTGGAGGGGGAACAACATGATACCCATCTGCTTTGGAGAACCTATCATTTGCTGGTGTGGTCTCTTCATCACTTGATCTGACCTCAAAAATACTCATACTTATCTCACTATCAGTTTTAGATTTGTTACTCATTTTATCCTTTTGTATGCCATATCCTAAACCATTTTTATCATTAGCACTCATTTGACTGTTGAGTATCTTATTAAGACCCTTGGATGATTCTTCCCATTTTTCTATCTTAACATTCTAATCATCTCTTTCCTTTACAACTTTTTCTAGTTCCATTTTAAGGTTGTTGATTTTTAATTCACTGCATTTTAGCTCATAATTTTGAAACTCATATTTTTCACCCCAAGCCAGTTCATTCTTTTCATGTCCAAGTATTCTAGATTCTAGAGACTCTAAGGCTAATTCATAACCTTGAATTTCTAGTCTGGCTCTGCTATGTTTTTCTCTTTCACTATCATAATTCTTTTGAAGAGTTTTAAAAGATTCAAGACATTGTTTAAAACAGTTTTGTACCTCATTTTTAGAAGAACTTGATGAGCTTGAAGAGGAGATGACCATTAAAGCATAATTAACTGGTTCATTAAAATCTTTACTCCAATCATAGCCTCCTAGACCATCTTGAGCCACCAGTGCTTGTGATGAAGGTTCATTTGTTGTTGCATTCCTTCTGCCATTATCATCATTAGATCTTTTCCCTTGGTTTCTTCCTGATTTGCATTCCTTAGCGAAATGCCTTTTCCTATGACATTTGTAGCACTAAACTTTTGACTTATCTAAGGTAACAGGTTGTTTTCCTTTGAAATCTAAGTTTCTTCCTGTCTTCTTAACGAATCTCTGCACCCTGACAGTTAACATGGCCACCTGTTATCGAATATCCAATTCTGCCAAGTCATCTTGATCAATCTGCTGCAAATCCTCATTATCAAGTGGAAGACTGGTTGCCTGATGTGCAAAGAAAGAGCACACTACTTCATCAGCACCTGGAGTAGATAAAACCTGATTTGATGAACGATTTCCTCTAGCAATATTAACACCAAAATTTCCACTAGCAGTACTAACTTCATTAGTACTGCTAGTATTCTCAGAGGAAAGAAAAGCCAAGTTCTGAGAATTAGATGTGGAACTTGAAGACCTTTTTATCTCATCTTCATAGACTCTAAGGTTGTTGTAGAGATCATCAATATCAACCTGATCTATGTCTGACTTATTTCTCATGATTAAGGCAATTTGACTCCATGAAGGAGGAAGACTTCTTAGGAACTTTTGGTTAATATATTCCTTTGATACTGGAGCACCATGAACCTCCAATTGACTTATGAGTTTTTGGAACCTATCATAATCCTTATCCAGACTTTCATTTGATGCAGTGGTAAAGTTTTCAAACTGATGTTTTAAAACATTCTTCTGCATCTTTTTGGATTCTTCATTACCTCCAAACCTTGATTTGATTGCAGCCAAGAGAGATTTAGCATCTGGAACATTATGAAACTTAAGGAGGTATTCATCAGGTATTGCTAAAAGCAAGATTCTCTTAACTCTTTCCTGATTCCTTTTGGCAGCCAGTTGTTTGGCAGTTTTAGGAGCAGGAGGAGCAGATTGATCTCCTAATGGTATAGCCTCTTCTTCTAGATCTCCATTGACAATTACATCCCATAGGTTATGGTCTGTATGCAGATATATTGTCTCATTCTCATGCTCCAAATATCATATTCTCCCTTCTTGATGATAGGGATTTTCATTGCTGTGATAGTTGGTAGAGGAGTGTCTTGTTCAGCCATCTTACTGGTTTGATTGCAGATCTACTTCAAATAATGGAGTTCTTCTTATTCAGAGTTTCCACACAAGCTTTGATATCACTTGTAGGATCCCTTACTGAATAGATCTTGAACCTTTAGCTTGTAAAGGGTTTGTTACTTTAGATAAATCCAAAGCAACAATAATGAAACACTGATTTAACACTATTGATTATGCGGAAACTAATCAACAATGCTTAGAAGAACACAAAAGATCTTTTATCAAACCTTTATATTATAACTTAATCTTACTAGGTTACAAACTATGATTGCTAATTGATCTCTACAGATCTGTGTTGTTCTATGTTGATCTATATCAACTAACTATGCCTAGGGTTCCTTTCATACACTAAGGAAACCCTAATGGGCTTTACAAAACGCGTATAAAGATCATGCATATCCTTTCCTAAGATATCTCATGCATATCTTTTAAATGGAACTAACTATTTCATACTAACAGTACTAACTATCTGATCAGTACTAACAATTTGTACTGTCAGTACAAATTACAACTAACGGTACTAATATATATAACTAGCGGTACTAAGTCAGGAATGCATAATTCCTAACAGTACTTGCTAAATCTTATACAAGATTGTATTTTGTGTTTTCCCCCTCTTTAAACACTCGTCACACACAAACCTAGCAACATGAGATCTTCCTAAATCATGTACAACAAGGGTTAATTAAGGATTGTCCTTAATGTCCCCCAATTAGCTTAATATACATTAGATAATAACCATCTTGGATCCTCTTTTGCTCTTTGATACCCGCGGCTAGCATACACTCCACATAAACCATAAGATTTTCACAATCCTAATAAATCTGGTACAAATATCTTGCAATTAAAGAATGTACTAGGAGGTATTAGCAAGAAACCATTTGAGGTTAACTAAAAACCATAAAACCACTAGTAAGGCACGGTTTGGATTTGGTTAGGGACTAAGTGAGCTAACTAACCTTAAGCCTATATAAACCCACTCCTATCTTGGCAAAACACTTCTTACAAACACTTAACAACTCTCTAAGCAAAAACCACTCTTACTTCTCTCATTTGTTTCTGGGTCATACTATAATCGAAACTAAACACTTTTTCACGTACACTTCTAAGCATACAAGGGATACTAGGATTTTGTACGAGGACATAGCAGGGGTACACGAGCCAAGATTAGATCATTTAATAAGCTTTGAAGCTTAGGGTTGATATGCATTCGGTTATAACACGTTGGGTTGCCATCTTACACGTTCCAACTCGAAACCAAGACACTAGGACCTTTGTAAGTCGCGTACTAAGCTTATACATGTTCATATCATATTATGTTCTTTGGTTGCTAGTCGAATTGGTCACGTTAGTTTGTAGATAACAAATTAACATGAGCTTGTGCATGCAAAATGCAAAGCATACTTTTTATACGCATGTACATGTGTATATTATCACTTGTGGGTGCTAAAAGATGTCAACGTATATAAAAATAAGACTTAATAAGACTAGGGCTTATGTGTTTTCATTAAAAAAGAATTGCATGAAAACTACACGTAAACATTTCATGAAAAACGTAATGGCGTGGCTTGGGAAGATGTATACTAACTAATAAAACGACTGCATGTGATAAACATGACTCATATATAAGCTAAATGAATATGTTTTGGTGTTAGTAGTCCTAATGAGCCCTTAATATCATTAATGGACCGTTAATGGGCCCAACGGTCCGTTAGTTGGGGCCCACATCTTATTAATAAGCTCACTTGAGCTTATTGAAGGGTTATGGAACTCATTGAGCTCGTTTGATTAATAATACACATAAAGAAAGCCAATTGGACCCTTAAAGGGCTTGACAACCCAATACCATGGCCAAAATAGGTCCATAAGCCACGAATAAGCTTGAACAGCTTATTTGTGAGCTTATGCGGCTTATTGAGTTTATTATAGACTTAGAAAAGATAATGGACCCTAATCGAACAAGCCTAAAGGTTTAAAATGCTTAACGATTTCTTAATGGGCCTAAATGCCCATTACCAAAGCTTATTGGCTTATGGGATAAGCCAACGTTAAGAAACAACTTAAACAGACCCATAAGTGCTTAATGAGACTAGAAAAATAAGTTGGATCAAATATAAAACCCTAATGGACCTTTTAAAACCTTCCGGGTTAAGGTTATTAGGCTAACGAGCCCAATAAGCCCAAATAAGCTTATCCGAGCTTATTATCAAGGTCAACAGCTTAATTTAGCTTAAATGAGCTTAATAAGGGCGTGTGTGCTTTTAAAATCTTTATTGGACCTTTAAACTGCTTAATAGACCTTAACGGGCCCAAAAAGCCTAATAAGCTAAAATAAGCTCATCCGAGCTTATTTATAAGCTGCCACAGCTTATTTAGCTTATTGAAGACTAATGGAACCTATTTTCACTTGTTAGAACTTAATTGGACTTAAAATGTAATTTTTAGAAGTTAAGGGACTAAAAGTGTCAAATTGGAAACTTTAGGGTAAAAACTGTCAAAAGTGAATTTTATAATGTCTAGGGACTGTTTTTGACACTTCTGAAATATAAGGGACTGTTTGAAGGTATAAGGACCAAAAGTGTAACTTTTCTAAAGTTAAAGGACTAAAGGTGTAAATATGGAAACCTAAGGGTTTAAAATATAAATAACCTATTTTCATAAACATAAGGACTGATTTTGCCAATAATGAAAACCTAAGGGTATTTTATATGATTAAGTGATTTAAATAAACACTTAACGTATCGGACAAGTTATAATATTTATCGGATATTATACAAATTAAAGTATGATGTAATAAATATATATATATTAATAACGGTTATACATATACTTGTACGTGTGTAGTCGTATACCTTCCCAAGAGCCAACAAGTAAAGACGAATACAATAAACATGTGCACCACCACACAAGTGATAACAATATATATAAACTGGCAAATTATTGTAGTTTATACATGAGGTCGTTAGTTTAAACTTGTAGACTAAGACTGGCCGTATTTACTTAGGTATTTGACGGTGTGATTCATATACCATTCACAGAGGACTACTTACTAAGGTGAGTTCATAGCCCCATGTTTTACTATATCAATGATTTACAACTTTTGGGGTGAGAAACATGCTTTGTTTTACAAATTGGACGTAAGTGTACATTTTATCATGATTACGTGTTTGCCTGAGTAGCGATAACCCCTTTGAGCCCATTATCATGAACTGTCAATTCCTTTGTGGAAGCGCGAATGTTATATATAGATCTATTTGGGATTGACATCCCCATCCGGGTGAGTAGCTCTCACTGGTGTCACGGAGTGAACCAACGGATGTATACCATGTCGGATTCGGATGTTGCGGGTTAGAACATCATCACGGGCAATGTAGGCAATTTATATTGCAATTCATACATGTCGAGCTTCGGTGTCATGAGCTTAGGGAAACGTAATTACATTTGTGATGTTTGCATCTGTTGCATTATCATACACTTAAAAATCTTACGGTCCTACATTACATTTACATAAACCTATGAATTCACCAACTTTTTGTTGACGTTTTAAGCATGTTTTTCTCAGGTCAATAAGGCACGAGGTGCCAAGATACATTGGGGGTCACTCTTTGGAGAGTCAGTACTAAAGATTTGGGGCGTATTACATTTTGGGAACATTTGTTATAAACCGAAATCTTTACTTATATTGTCGAACAATTTGAAGCTATGAGCTTATGTAATGAACAAGTGTTTTGTTTAATCCAATGTATCTTTTTAAAACGACACGCTTAGTGGTCGTTCTCATATCTTGTGCTATTGATCTATGAAGTAACGCTCCCGGACACATTATTCCGCTGCAACCCTATTTGGGGGTGTTACAGATTGGTATCAGAGCCAAGGTTATAGAGAACCAGGTCAAATTTACGCCTCATGAAAGATATGTTAACTTATGCAAAATCAAATATAGAAGTTAACGCAAAAAAAATAAGATGTATCATGTCCATATTCTTAAACAAAGAGACAATGGATGGGGGAAATGTAAACTCGCTGTGTTGGTGTGGCTTAAATGATTGGTTGTTATACTATATGTATATAGACGGTCTTATATGGTAAGTGTCAATTCTAGTTTAGGGTTGTAGAAATTACCGTTTACAAGCTGGTACTGAAATACAAAGTGGCCTATTTGAAAGGGTGTGTACATATGTTTCAAATGAAATCACACAATGGCAACAAAACTCAGTTACAATTTCATGGTAAAGGCATAGTGTACGTAGTAATGGTGTGAAGCCTACATGAAATCATCAGAATGTCATAATTAAAATAGCTTCAAATTACGACGGCCATGGTGCTCTTAGTGTCTTTATATTAAACTGAAATGTTATTAGATTATTTTGAAAATGAATTGTTGAATTTGTCTTCCATGTTCTACTGACCTTATTTGAAACTACTATTTCAAAGTTGTAGCTCCAATTAGGGTCATTAATTTATAAATATAGGGATGGACTAAAGACTAATCGTATCCTCAAAATCAGTTTTGGCAATCTAGCTATTTGTGTCGAAATTGTTAGGCATGTGATGATTCTTGAATTATACTAAATTGCAGATTTGGTGCCAAAAAAGATCCAAGAAAATGGATTATGAACGTGACCGGGTGAGGATCAATGTTGAGGGTGATAGACTAATCATTTTGCCAGATGATCTTATCCAGAAAATCTTCTCCCTTATTGGCACCAAACAGGCTGTGCAAATGAGTGTTTTGTCATCTAAATGGAGGTTTATGTGGACTTCTATGACATGTCTCGATTTTTCAAGTGAGGAATTCTCTAGGTTTCTAATTTATCCAGCAGACGAGAATGTTAAAAAGGAAGTGAATATGTCTCCCGAAGTTAATAAGTATCTGTTGGATGGTTCTCCAAGTGTCACCTTCACAATAGTTTCACGTGAGGCCGGTATTTTAAAGTAAGAGGTATTTTATTATTTTCCATGCAGGGTATACTATACACTTGATCATGCCTTAGATTTTATCATTTTAACACAAACAATCTTGTTGGGTTACCTCTTGATTTGATTTAATGAGTATTGTTCTAAGTTCATGTAAAAATTAAAAAGTGGAAATGTTACAATCCCTAAACATTTACTATTCTACATGTCAATCACCTGTCATGTAATTATGGTTTGTAGTTTTGTTTAATTTACATGTCATGTAGTCATGAAGTATCATGCAGTGCTACATCGATCTATACTAAATATTCAATTTTTTCTTTTCTATATTTATTCTATGAAATCATGGAAACACTGCAGGACATTAGAGCGATGAGGAACAGCATATTGGCACAAAGCCTTATGGCAGAATTACGGGAGCTACTTGAGCAGGAGAAACCTAAGCCCAACACCGCTGATATGCATAATGAAAGGAAACCAACAGTTGAGAACCAAAGGGCACAACCAGTTACAAAAAAGCAACCAAGTATTGAGGGAAAGATGAAACAGATTCAAAACATTTGGGAAAAGTTTACCTATAAGATTCAGGCATCGGGACAAAAATGCAAGTACATCCGCGACAACATGGTTTCAAAGTTGGAGCGTATTGAAGGATTACTAATGGACCTTCCTGCTTCAAAGAGAGCTAAGATTCAAGCAAGTTATTCGGCTTTGTGCAAAGAAACCAGCATTGTCATGAATGAGATAATGGATTCTATCAAGATCAGTAGTCTTCACTACCAAGGTAGTTACAAGTTCAGTGAACTTGCTAATGCATCACTTCCATCTTCTTAACAGATTGTAAGTTATTAATTTCCATTTGATACACAAAGTGACACGTTTACTCAAAAGTGCCAATTATTTCTTCTGTATTGATTGCAGGTTCTTGCGTTCTTAATTTGTTGATGCAATAGTCAGCGACTAGCTCATGCAACATGGAGTCTTCTTTTTAGTACTTATGGAATTATTTTAAGTTAATTTTAAGCTACTAGTATGTTGAACAAGACAATCAAGTGATTGGGTTTTGAATAATGAAATAACTTCAAGTACCACTTAAAAAATCACCATTTGTATTGATTAAAATGGTGGATGGGTTATGTAAGTCGATAGCACGATTAAACGTTACAATATGTAGCCTATTGGGGCACACAAAATTTGGGGGGTTGAAAGATCTTTGTCGACTCTTAGCAGCTTGCAAGTGTTGACGAATTTGTACGATCTTTTCAGTGGTTTCTTGAATTATTTTTGGTCCTGTGAGTTGAGAATCTCCAACTTCAGTCCAGCAAACAGGTGATCTACACTTTCGTCCATAAAGTACTTCGAACAGTGTTGCCTTGATACTGGCATGACAACTGTTGTTGTATGAAAATTCTACCAATGGTAAATGTTTATCCCATCCTTTTCCAAAATCTATGACACAAGCTCGTAGCATGTATTCGAGTGTTTGGATGGTTCTTTCACTTTGTCTATCGGTTTCAGGGTGATATGCTATACTCATGTCTAATTGAGTACCTAAAGCATTTTGAAATGACTGCCAGAATCTGGATGTGAAATGACTGTCACGATCCGAGATGATAGAGATTGGCATGCCATGTCGAGAGACTATTTATTTGATGTATAACCTTGTAAGAGTTTCCATACTATCAGTCACTTGAATGGGTATGAAATGAGATGATTTGGTAAGACGATCGACAATGACCCAGATGGTATCATGTCCAATTGAGGTTTTGGGTAGCTTTGTAACGAAATCCATTGTTATTCTTTCCCATTTCCACATAGGAATTTCTGGTTGTACCAATAAGCCGGATGGCTTTTGACATTCTGCTTTAACTCCCTTTCCAGGATGATAGCAAATCTTACAATCATAATCTGCGAGTAATTCTAACCATCGGCGTTGCCTCATATTTAATTCTTTTTGACGAAGAATGTGTTGAAGGCTCTTGTGATCAATGAAAACTGTACACTTTGTACCGTATAGATAGTGTC
>BQNB010209285.1:0-10347 GCA_026074375.1 Tanacetum coccineum
CCGACCCGACCGCAACACAGGAAACAGACCCAAGTAATCTGCAATAAAATTATGTACTATACCAACACCAAACTATATATTTTTGGTACTAGCATCCTGGATAAGAACAGAGAGAAATAACATTCAGTACTTTCATCTACGGAGAGTTATTGCGATTTGAGGACCAATCCATACTCGGGCCCGCTTCGTTACAAAATGGCATCCTGAAATCGAGTTTTTGGAATACTATTGTTATACAGTAACTTATATATAGTTTTTGGAATGTATACTACCCGCCCAATTACATCTTCTACTCCAGACTCTCACATTTTTTAGGCTTCGTCATCGCACTCTTGTATAAATTGTTTAGAAGTGAGTCTCATGTCTGTTATGTATATCTATACTATTATATAAAGTATTTAAGTTGTGGGGTCCATTAAAAATTAAGATAAAAATCACCCTTATTTTTAAATTGAAATATTTTTTTTATTTATTAATTTTTGTTATGATATAATTTCACCATATTTTAAAAAAAAATTCTGTTTAATTCAAATCCATTTTGATATATTTTTATAAATTTTTAGTTTTTTACATTTTTAGTGGGTTTATTTTATTTTGATTAATTTTTTTATAACTTTTACTTTAATTTGAATACAAACTTGTTTTGTAAAAATGATATACATTTGAAGAGAGTGTTTAATTGGTAAGAGATTGTGTGAGAGTCTTTTACATGCGAGAATGGTGATAGTTGCGGGAAAGCTATGGGAAACCCAAACAAACACATACAACGGACACGTATACATTCGAAGTGTTGTGAAACGAATTCACTTAGCAGGTAGAGAATTGCAGAGAGAGTTAGGTCAAAAAAAAATTATAACCGCTGCTATGCACGGGTATCCAACTAATAATTTTACTGTATGTGTTCATGATGTATGATATTAGTCAAGTTCATAAGATGAACAAAAATGGCTTAAATTGTGTTAGGAGTAAATTTAAATATAGGTTAGGGGGTTAAGTGTACGTTGTAATTTAGATTAGGATTAGACTAAAACTAGGTTTTGTTTAGCTTGCCTTGCAAGGTAAGGAGTTTCCTATTTGACTTTGGATAGGTTTCCACCCCCTCATCTCAGATATGAGAGGGGATGCTAGTTTTCATTCATTAGCTTTATTAGGGTTTTAATAAAGGTTTGGTACGAGGGTATAACGTGTGCATATATTTGTCGGTTCTTTGTAGTCTCTCGTGTTTGCTACTTGTGCTCGATACAGCTCGCGATCTAGCGTTCCACGATCGAACTTCGGGTTTGTTGTCGTAATTGTCCAACAAGTGGTATTAAGAGCCAGGTTAGTCGTGGTCTTCGAAGTTCGAGTGCAAGATCGAGGGTTCGAGTGCATGATCGAGGTTTCGAGTCGTTTGAGATATCGAGGTACGGTTATGGGGTTTGAATCCGTCGTTGAGTGGCGATCGCTGATGAGAGGAAAATAAAAAAGGTTAACTTTCTTCTTGGCGTGTTGTTTTCAAACGTAAAGGAATAATTCTATGTACATGTTGACTTGAGAGTCAGCTTAGTTAACAAAAAAGACACATAGTAACATAGATCCCCAGATGGCGGCTATATCTAGTGAAAAATCATTTGCTATGTTTATTCACTAATATCATGAGTAAGTAGACTTCAATTGTAGACAGCAACATTAGCAGAAAGTTGTTTTGGTGTTGCTATTAAGAAGAATTTCACCAAATTTAGTGGGCAATGTAACCAAAAAGAAAAAAGTTTTGCTGTCTGTCAGACAACCATGTAGCCATGCCAAGACCCATCAGATGGGCTGACAACGATCCTCTACTGAGCCATGGCCGAAACCATAAGGCTCGGTTAATCACGCTCTGGCTACATGGTCTCGATGCATCAACTGTCTTCTGAGGAATCAAGAATACAGAGGTACGAGCCTATAGAACAGATCCTGTTCAAGTAAGGTCGTGCTGGTTGCTTTGTCCATCCCCTTTTTAAACACCATTTCATTTGCATTTTTGGCCGATGTGTGATGGGACTAATTGGTTCTTTTATTTCAGAAACTGACCCATTTATATACATCATTCATGGGTGGGTATAGTTATGTTGAATAACGCTTCAGCTAAACTAAGTTGTCCAACTTTACATTCTACGAGACCACGTTCTTTGACGGGATTGTGATCAACGACGAATAATTGAGCTGACTCTTAGCTAACATCGCCTATCTTGGAATAGCTAGCTAGCAAGTGATCGATCATGATAGAATTCCATGTTAACTCAATTCTTTTCCCGCATACTATGAATCAGATTTTGCGCGTCTTTTACGAACCCATATATGCTAACTAACGGCTGATCGAAACCATTGCATTAATTATTAGCCACAATATCCTTCTTACGAGGCATGCCAAGACCCTAAAGTTAATTGTCATCATTACACAAAATCCCTAAAGTTAATTATCATCATTACTCAAACAATACCATCAATCAAATTAAACATTCCCGACACCTCATTTTTAACCCGATTCTTATCAAACAAATTAAAATCGCGCAGACTCCACATCGCCTATCCTAAAATAACACGAAACCATCGAGTTCCACATCACCTTATAATATCCACGAGCCAAGATTTATTGGTACCTGCTTGCTGCTAGTGACCAACAACAAACTAAAGTAATACTACTACTCCAAATATGATGAAGTGATGATTGTGTATGACCAAGAACAAACTAAAGTATTACTAAGGGTTTATATGGCTTGTAATATTATTGCAGAATGAATCAACATAACATATCGAAGACACCCGACGTCCCGGTGAAGCGTAAGCGTGGTCGTCCAAGCAAGGATGAGAACATTTCCAAGAATCGAGAAAAAACCTACTCAACCACCTCTAATAATGGCGGCGCAACCACCACCACCAGCTGCTGTGGTCATGACCACCATCCAACCACAACCTGTAAACATGGTTCCCACTAGCAGCAATGTAAAAAAGTGGACCACACCTTGGTGGGACAGGCTGTCACTTGTGTGATTGATGGATTCTCTCAACTCGTTTGGGTCCAAATAATTCGATCCTTCGTGGCATTGTGTTTCAGCAAGGGCACTTATGTTAGAATAATCCCTTTAGTTACTGTGGCCTTGACCATTTGAACCCTTAAGTATGCCTAAATGACAAATTATACCCTAACTAACAATATATAATCTCTGGGTTGTGGTCTTTTCTCTGTATTTTGTCAATTAACTATTCTCTCAATAAACACCATAACTTTGTGAGAAATCCCTCCATCGGATTATTGACATCACTACTAGAATCGACGAACCCTAACGTTATGGCTTCATCGTCAAACCATAATCATCAGTCGGTTCTATCATCAAGTAAGTCTCTCTTTGATGTTCTTGTTTATGATTACATGAGATTGATCCTGGATATGTTCAATTAATCCAACATGTGGCATCAAGAGCCTTTTAATCTCATGAATTAATTGCGATTTAATGATCATACCATGCGTATAAAAGGGACGAAAAGTATTAATAGTGAATTGCCGCTTGCGTTATTATATTAAATCACTATTATATGCCTGATAGAAGAGATTCACTATTATGTTAAAATTTCGATTGCGGCAGAAAAGAAGCGAACTTTTTTTTTCCGAATATTTTGCTTTGGATCGTGTGCGCATGTCCCTCCCTGAATTAGATCTTAGCGGTTTCTCTAACAAGGACACCCCCCCCAAAGCCCAGAATGTTTTGGCGTGTGCCCTATTTAGTGAAATTGTCAAGAGTTTGGGAGTGAGCTTTGATTTATCCCCTCGCCAAAAAGCAGTAGTTGAATGTCTCTGAGCTCCCCGTGCTCAGAATTTCTTGACCGTTATCCCCGTTGAAGGGCTTGGCCAACATATGTCGGCTCTGGAGTACCGGACTATCCTTAAGTACCGGCTAATGATCCCTCTCTTTCCGGTTGATGAGCCTTGCCCAGTTTGCCTCAAGGTTTGTTTGGATTCTTTTGGTGAGCATGCGGTCCATTGCAAGGAGTTACCTGGTTTCAAATATAGGCATGATTTGGTTAGGGATGTTCTGTATGATGTTCTTAAATGAGCTAGAATTTCTTCTAAAAAGGAGGCCCCCGTAAACTTTCTGACAGATCCACTCGAAGGGAGGTCTACCTTACGGTCAGCCGACATACTTGTGTTTGGGTGGGCCGGGGGGAAACATGCTTGTGTGGATCTTACTGGAGTGTCCCCTCTTGTTGGGCTCAGGGACAATGGGTTTGTTTCAGGACAAGCTGTGTTGAAAGCGGAATCGGGCAAAGTTGCTAAACACGAGAAAGCTTGTTTAGAGAATCAACACGTGTTTATCCCTTTTGCTTTTGATACATTTGGTTTTCTAGCACCGGAAGCAGAGGAGTTTTTGACTAGGGTTTAACGGGTTATGCAAAGTAATTTTTCGACCCCTAAGAAACAAAACTTTATTTTTAGTAGGATTGGTTTTGTCATCCAAAAAGGGGTTGCGGCGCAGCTTGTTGCTCGTTTGCCCGCCATCTTATTGTAAACGTTGAATCATATGTAATTCCCAATTAATTATAAATTATATACTGATCATATAATCATTGTACATCTTCATCTGACAACTTTGGGGATTGCAAAATTTTAATTATGACAACATGGTATATCATTAAAAGTATCACAAATAACAAGCATAATAATTAATGTCATTAATGTAATTTATGTTTCTTAATGAATACATGAAACCATGGATGTCATATATATTCTTGATACATTTACACCGATGTCATTAAATGATGAATGTTTGTGCACAGGGATGGCAAAAAAACCCAAACCCAATGGGGAAATTCAAAACCCGAAGTTTTTGAGGCGGGGCGGGGCATGCTTATCGGGTTTCGGGGCGGGTTACGGGGCATTAACGGGGATTTTTATCGGATTCGGGGCGGGGACGGGGCACAACATCCCCAACCCGCCCCGCCCCGAAACTATATATACATATTGATCTATAATATTCATATATTGTTATGTTAGAATTTACGTAATAAAACCAATATTATCGATTTTTTTGTAGTTTTTGTATTTTTGTAAGATTGCAAGTTGTGATTAGAAAAAACTTCATTTGTGTAATGTTTTATGGTGGAAAGTGAAGTTTTTTAATTGTTTTTTTTTAAAATGGATGGCTGGATTTGTTCTTTGTTCTTGAGATGATCTTGTTCTATCATGATCTCACCTCGATCTGTGATATGTATAATTTTGTCTAATTAAGATGTCTAAAAGGCTTATTTGTCAAAAATCGGGTTTGGGGATGGAGGGTGGCCGCCCCGCTCTAAACCCGCCCCATTGCCATTCCTATTTGTGCAATACCACTACTATATGTGTTTTAATAATTCACATATATGATCAATAGTCAGTATAATTATCCCAAATTCATAACTTGGTGAATTTGTTAATGTTAAACGGTAATTTTTGTGTTAATGTAAATAACCACTCCAACGAATGGTTGTTTATATTAACATAAAAGTTTATTCATACCATGTTATGAAATTGTTCTTGTTACCGCTCAATAAACCCAACGGCTATTTGAATGATAACTTGAACAATGAAATCCATTTAAGCATAACTAGCATATATGTTATGTTTCTGCCCAACGGTGATATGTGATATGATATGCTTCCGTTTATTACATATATCCCATTAATTCATTTAGTTTTACCTGAGCGTACATTTAATTTTTTTAATCTATGTCAGCATCTACCTTAACTTCCAATACGGGTTACTTGTTCGGAATTGAACCCTTAACTGGTACTAACTTTTCAACATGGAAAGATCAAGTAAAACTCACTCTCTGAGTAATGGATCTCGATCATGCACTTTGTATTGATCCTCCCGCTGCACTTACTGCTTAAAGTATGTGCTTATGAACAGTGGGAGCGATCTAACAATTTGTCGCTCATGATCATAAAGAACTACATATCTATTGTCATACGAGGAGCCATTAATAAGAATGCAAATGAGAACTTAAGCTCCGTAGAGGAGTAATTTAAAGGGACTTCAAAAGCCCGATGTCGCTCATGTTGCTACCATTAACTCCAATAAGAGAAAGGGCTCATGGAAGGGCAAAGGTTCAAACGGAGATAATTCTAATCCAAATAAAGTCCAGAAAAATGGTACAAGTACTAGCTCATTCTAAGGCGGTCCAAAATGCAAGTTTTGCCATAAGAAAGGGCATACTTAAAAGGATTATCTGAAATTTAAGGAATGTTTAGCAAAGAAAGGTATATATGAATCTTTTATGACTAATGAATCTTTCAATATCAATGTCCCTATTAATTCATGGTGGATTGACTCTAGATCCATGGTGCACATTGATAATTCTTTATAGGGATTCCGTACAATCCAAAGATTGGAAAGAAACCAACGAACGGTTAAAGTCGGGAATGAAGTTGATTTAAACGTAGAAGCTATTGGGACCCTTTCATTAATATTGGAGGGTGGATTTTTTTGTTTAAATCTTTATGGAACTCTTTATGTACTGAGCATGACTCGAAATTTAATATTTGTATCTAAACTAATTATTGATGACTTTATATTTACGTTTGGATACAATAAAGTACATATTAGTTTAAATTCCCAAGTTGTTGGTATTGGTTGTCTTGAGGAAAACGTCTTTAAGTTATGTTTAGATAATCATTTTTTGGAATCTTTATTATAATTTAACGTTAATGAGAATGTGAATCAAAATAAGAGAAAACAAGATCCGGAAACCTCATCAAAATTATGGCACCAACGTTTAGGCCATATTTTACGAGACAGAATGACTAGACTTGTGAAAGATGAAGTTCTACCTAATCTTGATTTCTCAGATTTTGAAAAATGTGTAGAATGCATATAGGGAAAAATGACCAAATGAAATAAGAAAGGTGTCACACGAAGTACCGGATTATTAGAACTAATCCATACTGACATATGTAGACCTTTTCCTTCGGGAATTGGTGGTCATAAATCATTTATTACCTTCATTGACGATTACTCACGTTACATGTACTTGTTCTTAATTAGTGAAAAATCCGAATCACTTGAAATGTTTAAAACTTTTAAAGTGGAAGTTAAAAATCAACTTGACCGTAAAATTAAAGTGGTGAGATCGGATAGGGGAGGTGAATATTATGGTAGACATACAGATGTTGGTCAAGCTCCCAGATCTTTCTTTGACTTTTGTGAAGATCATGGGATTATTAACCAATATACCATGCCTAGTACCCCTCAGCATAATGGTGTAGCTGAGAGGAGAAATCGCACCCTTATGAACATGGTTCATAGTATGTTAGCAAATTCAAACCTTCCTGAATTTCTTTGGACTGAAGCATTAAAAATGGCTGTCCACATCCTTAACATAGTTCCCTCTAAGTCTGTTCCAAAAACACCATATGAAATTTGGACAGGAAGAAAACCCAGCTTACGATATTTATGGGCTTGGGGATGTCCAGCCGAAGCTAAGTTATACTCCTCAATCACGAAAACTGGACTTAAAAACCATTAGTTGCTTTTTCATTGGGTACCCAGAACGATCAAAGGGTTACCGTTTTTATTACCCGTCTCATAGTACCATAATTGTCGAGACACGCCATACAAAGTTTCTTGAAAATGCTAACAACGGTGGGAGAGGTTTATTTAGAAGAATTGAACTACAAGAGGCTCGGGATGAGATACCTATAATTCATGTGCCCATCCTGATTAACACGCCACTTGAAACCTCGAATGATCACTAAAATGCTCAAGATCATCCAATAATGTCGAGGAAAATGAACCTAACCATGAAATTAATGTTGAACCATAAGAAACTCAACAGCCGTTGCGCAGGTTGCAACGAAATAGGCAGCCCACGAACTTTGACGATTAGTATACTTATTTGAATGAGGCCGGTCATGACTTATGGAAATGAAATGATCCTGAATCTTTTGAGGATGCCATTACTTGTGACCACTCAGCTCATTAGAGGGAAGCAATGGAAGATGAGCTGAATTCAGTCAGCAAAAAACAACATTTGGGAACTTGTTGAATTACCAAAGGGTGCAAAACCCGTTGGATGCAAGTGGGTCTATAAGACCAAACTTGACCCAAATGGAAATGTTGAACGATACAAAGCTCATTTGGTTGCGAAAGGGTATACTCAAAAGGAGGGCGTTGATTATAAAGAAACCTTTTCTCCTGTATCAAGAAAAGACTCCCTAAGGATCGTAATGGTCCTTGTAGCTCACTTTGACTTAGAGTTACATCAAGTGGACGTCAAAACGGCATTTCTTAATGGAGATTTACATGAAGATGTGTACATGGCCCAACCACAAGGTTTTAAATCTAAAGGCCAAGAACATCTAGTTTGTAAACTCAAGAAATCTATTTATGGGCTTAAGGAAGCATCTCGTCAATGGTATTTAAAATTTGATGAAGTAATGAAGAAACACAACTTCATCAAGAATCAGGTAGATAAGTACGTATACCTCAAGATGAGTGGGAGCAACTTCATTATACTTGTGCTTTATGTGGATGATATCCTTTTAGCAAGTAATAATATTGATTTGTTGCATGAGTCAAAACGTTTCTTATCAAGAAACTTTGACATGAAAGATCTTGGTGAGGCTTCGTATGTTATTGGAATTGAAATTCACCAAGATCGAGCCAATGGGATATTAGGATTGTCCCAAAAGGCATATATTGAACGTAAACTCAATAGGTTCAATATGCAACATTGCTCTCCCATAGTCTCTCACGTAATTAAGGGTGATGTTTTCGGGTCTTATCATTGTCTGAAAACTGAGGTTAAATATGAGGAAATGAGGTAAATTCCTTATGCTTCTGTAGTAGGAAGCTTAACGTATGCTCAAGTTTGTACTCGACCACATATCGCTTATATATGCGGCATGTTAGGCAGGTTTCAATCTAATCCTGGCCTACTTCATTGGAAAGCTGCTAAGAAAGTATTGCGATATTTACAAGGAACCAAAGAGTACAAACTAAGTTATACTAGATCCAACAACCTTGAAGTTATTGGATACTCGGATTCAGACTTTGTGAAATGCAAAGACACTAGTAGATCAACTTCAGGATATATTTTCATGCTGTCAGGTGGGCCTATTTCTTGGAAGAGTAAAAAACAAGTGCTAACAACGACATCAACAATGATGGTTGAGTATGTCTTAGTTTATAATGCGACATGCCATGCAATGTTGTTGAGAAATTTGATCACTGGACTCAAAATTATAAACTTCATTTCAAGGCCATTGAAGATTTACTGCAATAATAGCGCAGCTGTGAGCTTCTCGAACAATAATAGTTTAAATGGAGTTGGTTTATACCTCGATACAAAGTACTTATTGTTGATCCCACTTGAATAGATATTGCTTAGCTTGTAAAAGGCTTAGTTGTATTGAATAAATCCAAGACAGCTATGGTAGAAACTTTGATTATGAATATCAAAGACTATGCGGAATCTAGTCAATGATACTAAGAAGAATTCTTAATAAAACAGTAATACAAAATCAATAACAAAACAGATTACCAAACTTTCAGCCTCAATATAAAATGAACACTCTTAATAGTGTTAGGGTTACAAAACCTTGAAGCTATAAACGATTTTCTAGACTATTTAGAGATATTGATATGGTCTGATATCAAATTCTATACCCTAGGTCCTCTTTTTATACACTAAGTTGTCCAAGTCGATTTACAATATATTCCTAAGATATCACGATCTTCTAACTAAATAACAGATACATATCTTTTACATAAATATCTCATACTTATCCCATAAGTAATCTTGATAAGCAATCTTCATCTTTATCCTTCTGTCAGTAGAAACTCTTCAAGTAGTTGTAATCTTTCAGCAGTTGTAACTTTCATACCGGCAGCATTAACTTTTGTACCAGCAACACTAACTGTGTATAAGTAGTAGTAACTACTTAGTATATTTTCTTCATTCTTTACTGGCAGTACTAAGTTATACTAACAGTACTAACATATACTAGCAGTACTAAGTTACACTAATAGTAGTAACTTTTATACTAGCAGTATTAACTAGTTAGTAGGATTTCTTCTGTCTTTGAGCAGTATTAACTTCCATTAGCAGTAGTAATATACATTAGCAGTAGTAACTAACAGTACTAACTACTTAGCATATTTTTCACTAAGACTGCTAACAGAACTAAGTTATGCTTGACAACAGTAACTCTAACCTTAGCAATATTAACTCCAAGCAGCATCAAAAGGATTTTAATCCTAACAATCCTCCCCTAAACTTGATGTTTATCATCTGAATCTTCAAGTTTCATTAAAAGTCTTCACCATCACCAAGAGGATGCATTCAAACACTT
>BQNB010209289.1:0-10347 GCA_026074375.1 Tanacetum coccineum
ATTGAGTCATTAATCCTAGCTGGTACCTTTCTTCAAAAGATTGGTGAAGTGAGACGAATATTCAAAGCTGAATAGTAGAAACTAGAAAGAATATTAACTTGTCTTCATTGTCTATCAATTCCCCTTTTAAGTTAAAACTAGCTAATTTCTTTAAGATTTTCTCTTTAGGTAGTTCTTAATGCTGAATCAATATAAAGAGTACGTGAGTGAGACTATATATATTATCATAAAATTTAAGGCCATATTTGACGTATTTTGGCGTTCTGCATAGAGTTTAGATGTTTACAATTGTTAACATCAATTAGATTAATCATAAGTTAAGGTAAGTTTGGTCTTTTGATGAACCCAAAGTTGAAGGGAAGTCTTGTAAACCACTCGAAAACTTAAAGTTAGTAATTTAACCATGCCTGCTTCTAAATTGCTATCTTAAAGTTATTTATGCGGAATAAAGATTACACTTTTAGTTGGTGGTGCCCTTTGAATATAACTACGTAGAAAATTAACATAGAAAAATAGAATGGCTCTAAATTGTTAACAGTGTTTTAGTAGGTGTGTATTTTGAGAATTATCAATTTCATACATCGACCAGCTTTTATATATGTTTGTCTTTTTTACTTCGGGTGTAATTTAAAACAAGTAGTTTTGACGGTAAGCTTATACGTGTCAAGACTCGTAGTGAGAGTAAGAATTTCTATATACCTTCAAGGTCGTTTTTTTTTTCTTGTAAACCTTCTTATTTTCTTAAGTTGGAAAACATATTCCGGTACATAGAGCCGTATATGAGGGTGTGCGATGTGCGCTATCGCACAGGCCTCATATATTTAGGGGCCTCAAAATGTATATTCCGTTATATTATATAACTGGGGCATCAAATTTCACTTTCAACAAAAATTGTTAGCGTAATCTAATTGTATGTTGTAAATAATTGTTAAATTTGAAGCTACATCATTATAATACATTTTTTTAACGGCTAGTATAATATATTTTTAATCATCATAATTGATTATTACACAAGCTTTTGCAGAGGGCCTTCACTAGCTTAGCAACGTCACATAAGCTAGATGTATGAGAATGATATTGTTTATATCTAACCATGCAAATTGTGATGGATCAATGGATACTCAGCAAATGAATATGGATTATGTTTCACTGAAGTTTTGACAAACAGTTCCTATAACTTTTCGTAAATTATAATCAAGGAATAAACATTGTCACAGTTTTATTAACTTCAAAAGATGACGCTAAATGTCACTGACTTGAATATGTTTTTAGCATGATGGTCCAATTTGGACCAAATTCTAAAAGGCTATGGATTGCATAGCTAACTTAATATTAGGCTAAATTTTATGGGCTACCGTGTTAGCAGAGATTATAAAATGTGGCAGTTTTCGGATTATATTTTGGAATAATTCATGAAACGATTCTTATAACTTTTTTTGAATTGGAACTACCAAGATGTTTGAGAATACATCGATGATAAAACAATATGTTTGATCACCTGACTCTACCCTTATCACGATGATAAATGAACGCAGAATACGGAAAGGAATTTTGTAACCCTAATCAAAGAGTTGATAATGAAGATGAACCTCTAGATAATAAAACTCTAACGAAAATAGAGACTCTAAAACACAGTTTTAATAATGACCAAAAGTTAAATTACAATGATAATGAGTCTTATGTTTATAGTGGAGTAAAACTTGTAGAAAAAATAACATACCTAGATACACATCGTCTTAAATATAAAAAGAATATTCTAGAATCTGTTGGGATATGTACATATATCATATAATATATGTCCGGAAAATTACATGAGCCTATGGGAGCACACGCGTTTACACTGAGGATACGTTTATTAATGTAATTAATATTTTTATTAACTATATTAATATGTTTCACGAAATAATTAAACGGTCTTTAATTACAACGTTAGACGTTAGAACTAATTAAAATATATTAACAAGTGAAGGACTTGTTAGTAAAAAACCAAACCCGTAGGGTGTTGGTTGTGACCGGTCGAACAAGAAAAGAAGAAGGGGTCACTACAAGAAAAAAAGGCTTTAATGACGAATGAAAAATCATCATTAATAGAGGAAAATTCGTCACTAAACAAGCCACTATTATAGTTCTGATTCTAGAGGAGCCAAAAGTGGTTGAGAAATCTTACATTCAGAACTTTGTTTTCAAGACTAAAAATCGCTTGATTTGCTGGTGTTCCCACATCCAAAACTCAATTGTTCAAACGTGTGTCCTGATTCACACGAACAACTTGTTTCCCTGCTGCCTGCATGACAATTTGAGATAAGCATTATCCTATCCGAAATGGGACAACTTTCACATTAAATGAGATAAGAAAAATGAATACATATACGACAATAACTAATACCGTTATTCAATATATTTCCAAAGATCCATATCAACATATGTTTCTCTAGTTAAATAACTTATCATTCGCAATTCAAACATTACTAACATTAATAACATCATAATTTCATACTAAATAAAGATAGAAAACACTATGACGCCTTATAGAAGTCCTACGTCCTATAAAGAGATGTTAACAACACTGTCATACATAGTGACATAAACATAATCAATAACAGCATTCAGGGTAACACGCAAACATATTTCATAGTATCATAAACGAAAATCTATAATTACCTTGTGCGGAGCATGTGACGCCAGACAGACCAAGCTGGCAAATCGCTATCTCCACACGGATCATCTCCAACCCACGCATAAACCACTCTCCATCCAAGATACACTTTAATTTCATTCAACGCTTTCACTACATAACAATCAAATAAGTCATTAGCTCACTTTAACCCGCACTTGGCAGTTCGGTTTTTAGTTTTTCAGTTGCCTTTTTTCTGTTTATCGATTCTGTTGTGTGTGTTTTTTAATTGAGCCGGTGCAATAGTTCTGCGTGTTTGGACACATTTTGTAAGAGTTTGGACGAATACAATCAGTTTGGACAAATATTATAAAACTATTAGCACGTTTATCTTAAATATATTGTCATTTTATCAAGAAAATACGAAAATCCAAGCGCACGTTACCTGCGAAAGCAAACTTGAATCTGTTGTGCCACTTCTTCAACAACGATTGGTCAAAACAGCAGAAAAAGGGCAATTTGAATGGGTAATAATATGATACAGCATACGTGTTTCCGGATCGTGCAAGAGTAGCGTATCTTCGGTTGGTTGAAACAACGATTGAGTAGATTCTCTTTCTTATTTCATGAAATCTGCAACAAACCAACCGGAGCAATAAGGATCCAATGATGTAAATAGTCATAGAGTATCTATCCAAATATCAAAAACTAATTATGACTAACCCTTGGCATCTGTCCTTCGGAAATAGATAAATGAGACATGTTAAACCCAAAATCAGTTTTCATGAATTTTAGCCTCAGCAGGATGTACTCATGTTGTGTCTTCATATGGGGAAAACATGTAGAACTCATGACGCCTTTTTAGGCAATGTTTGATATTCGCTTGAGCCATCCTTCATACATCAAAAAATAAAGATGTGAATTGAGCTTTGAATTAAAAAAACATTTGATCCTAATGTAGGTGGTTTAAGGTTTACCTATGACTCTATCTTATGATGCTCATCATCGGAGCGACCAATAATTTTCTCAGCATCGTCACTGAAAACAGAGGACCACGCTGCACCACTAACATCAAAATACGGAGCAGACAATCTGTACTTTCTGCCAAACACGCAAATTAGCCAATACTCCAGCTCTCTCCTTTTGCTTTTTGCTCCATTTCTGGAATATTGCGACAAATTACATAATCATCATATACATTCAATAAGGTATTGTCACAGTTGTGTGTGGCATCAGATACATGTTCGGATACATCATTTATGTTTTTATCGCTATAATTTTATGACAGAACGGGCTAGCAAATTCATCAAAAGATTTTTCCGTTAAACATCTAATGAGGATTTTCACTTACTTGTACTCGATGTTTCATGGTCCAAACTTATCAAGTCCTTGACATAACACATCCCCTGAACACACCCAACTCAAAAAAATTAATACTGGTGGTTGCAAAAGTACGTATGTAATTTTGAACTGAAGCTAATAAGCCGACTTTTTTAATAGCCAAGCGACAATATTTACACAATCGACCATTGTAATAAACTATTACGTAGTATTTTATAGATCTAACACGCAACGTAAGCTATCTGAAATACTAACAATAACTCAAGTGCCTAGATTTCGAGTCCTCATTATATCCAATATGTCAACTTGGCTAATCATCATTGATGTTTTTAAACTGCTATCCAAAATCACACTCTTAGACCAAGTTTATTATGGAGTCTGCAAATATTTACCTTAAACTTTATACCATATGTGTTACAAACAGCAATAAGTCATGGTATATATTTATGTTGACCGATCCCCGCAGAGTACAACAAACAGATGGCATTAAAAAGGTTGTTTTTGGATGGGAATTACTTAAGCGGGTAGCCGCCTAACGAATTTTTTCAATCATTTTGTCCCCTATGATTCCATCGCATGTCACTCCATCATGGTATAACAAATAAAAAGTATAGATGCTCAAGGTGGCATCGTCCGGTCCAGGGTAAAGTTATCTTAATTTCATTCCCGTTTATCATTTTACGAATAGGAGAAAATAGGATTAGCAAATAGACATTTGACATGTGCAAGTTAGAACCGTACCTACTGTAAACGAAACAATATAAAGCTGCTGCATCACCGGCATCAAATGTTGCCACCTGCATAATACTAGCAAAAAAAGCAAATGAACAATACTATATAGTCTGATGTTTTGTGTAGGGCATGAAAAAACGACGCACCATAATGTCAAAAGGTGGATCCGATAGGCTCTTTCCAACATTCCTTTCAGCCTTGGTGAGTTCAAAATGCGACGGATCTGTTAACAGTTTTGGGGGCGGTGGATTTTTGGTGTGAGAATGGAGTTAATGGTAATGTGAGAATAGAGGTCGGCAAAGAGAGATGAGTCATGATGGATGATTGTTGGCGGACAGAAACATGGTAAGACATTAAAAAAGTTGATTACCTACAGTCTGACTCAAACTGCAGTGTTCTCTACTGCCAGAGGTAATTGTGGTTACTCGTCTATTTCCAACTCTTGGAGTAGATGGACAAACTCTTTTTGAGGGAGACCCTTCAGATTGCACTGATCTTGCCAAAAAAAATTATGTGTTCTCTTACGCGGGTTTGAAGCTGGAATACCGACGCGGCTAGAACCTGTGAACAACAAACGAAAGAGCATGAAAAAGTGAACGCCAGTAGCAAACTATAAGTATACAATAGAGAAATTCAAAGACAAATTATTACCTTCGATAGTAGAAGATGTTGAATTAACGCTGTTAGTAACATATATACATTAATTTAAAAGATATCAACATGAAAAATGATAGAATACCACTTTTAGTCGCCAATGTCAACTATTCTTGGTAAATCGAGTGTTGATCAGTGTCTGCGAGAAG
Organism: Tanacetum coccineum; assembly: GCA_026074375.1. Taxonomy (NCBI): domain Eukaryota; kingdom Viridiplantae; phylum Streptophyta; class Magnoliopsida; order Asterales; family Asteraceae; genus Tanacetum; species Tanacetum coccineum. Next base: position 5,491 of record BQNB010209289.1, read on the forward strand.
AAAAAGCACCAAACATCAGCAACGGATAGCGAAAAGCAAGACTATATAAAGCCAAAAATAGTTAAGAACGTTAAATTTTAATATAAAGCCGAAAGGAACGTAATTAACATTGAGTAGTGACAAATTTTGTTTTCACCAGTGTTGATACACGGCGTTTGATCTGTACTTGAGACGCACCTGACACAACATAATTCCCTAAAAAGTTGTCTACAGACATTTGAAACGGAAAGAACAAAGCGCTGTTGGAACTGTCAAACTTACGGGTCTCGATCATCTCGCGTGATTATCCTTAACATGGTATTATTTAGTCATTCAAATGTATACAAACGCTTATGTAGTTAAAAAAAGTTTACGTTTTCTTTTTTTTGGGTAAAGAAATATTAGAAAAGAAAAGTTTACGTTTTTGATGCCTACTTTCGCTGGCAAACACCCCCCTCTCACCATCAGATGATTTTTGTAGATGAGGCTCTTGAAATTCTCTTTCTAGTTATTGGGATGGAGCAGGACATCGCCAAGTGATGCGGGTATTTTTTATGTTTAATCTTCAGTTCTATATAATTTTAATTTAATCGCCAACCATTGTAAGGGTTTTACAACAAAAAATTATAAATCAACAAATGTATATAAGGGAATACTCTATAGCTCTTAAGTTATAAATAATAGGAATTGTATACTATCGATCACCCTTTCTTCTTCCCCATTGCCATGCCCGCTGAACCATAACCCCTAAACCATGATTCCTGAACCATAACCCCTAAAACATCAGCAGCTACTGTCAAAATTGACAAGTGACAGTCAATAAACGCAGGGTGTTCATGTAACAGTTAATACTAACTCTCGGTTAATTAGACATCATAATACAGCAAGCCAGTAGTAACATATACTCCTACATCCCTTGGTGAAAATATCGGCATATTGGAAACGAGAGAGCACATGTAGAACTCTAACCTGACCAGCGGTAACCATATCTCGGACGAAATGAATGTCGATCTCAATGTGTTTCGTCCGTTGATGTTGAACAGGGTTGGCAGACATATAAACAGCACTAACGTTATCACAGTAGACAAGAGTTGCAGTCGATAAAGGAGAGTGTAACTCATGAAGAAGATTACAAAGCCATGTAGTTTATGCTACAACATTAGCAACACCCCGGTATTCAGCTTCGGCACTAGAGCGTAAAAGAGTGCGTTGTCGTTTAGCGGACCAAGATAATAAGTTATCACCCAAAAAGACACAATAACCTGAGGTAGACCTACGTGTAGATAGACAACCCGCCCAATCAGCATCAGTATGACCAACCAGAGAGGTAGTGGAGGACACATACAAGTGAAGGCCTAAATCCAAAGTACCCTGAACATATCACAAGATACGCTTGAGAGCAGCTAAATGTGGCTCTCTCGGATCATGCATATAAAGGCAAATCTGTTGAACTGCATAAGACAAATCTGGACGTGTAAAAGTAAGATACTGGAGCCCCCCTACAAGGCTGCGATACATAGTAGGATCCTGAACCGGAACCCCGTCTGGACCTAGTTTGGACTCCGTATCCACTGGTGTCCGAGAGGGGTTACAATTAACCATGTGAGCACGCTCAAGGAGCTGAAGAGCGTACTTTTGCTGAGATAAAAATAAACCTGTAAAGTGACGAACAGCAGAGATACCAAGAAAATAATTAAGATCCCCGAGGTCAGTCATGTCAAACTCACGATGTAAAGAATCAATAAGTTGCTGAAGAAGTGATGTAGAAGAAGCCGTAAGAATAATATCATCCACATATAAAAGAAGATAAGCAACCTGAGATCCCTGTCTATAAATAAATAGAGAAGAATCGCAACGACTGTGATAAAATCCGGCTCGTGTGGCATAACCTGCAAAATGCTAAAACCAAGCACGAGGTGCTTGTTTCAGCCCATATAAAGATCTCTGCAAACGACAAACATGGTTAGGGAACCTGGCATCAACAAAACCGGGTGGCTGATGCATGTAGACAGTCTCGGATAAATCATCGTTAAGAAAAGCATTCTTAACATCAAGTTGGTGAATTGGCCACTTACGAGACACAGCAAGGCTAAGAACCGTGCGAATAGTGGCTGGTTTGACAACCGGGCTAAATGTCTCATCAAAATCAACACCAAGTTGCTGACTACTACCGTTATAGGATTCAAGCGTGTGACGCATAGATCCAAACAAGAACATCGTGTTCGGTTGTTTTATTCGTGAAGGAAGGACTAGCATCCTAGCGTATCTCCGTGACGTGTAGTGTGAGCATACCATAGAGGTTATCTACTTTGGTAACTTGTTTGGTTTCGCGTATTAGATTTATACATACGCGTATATTTTCGTTTATTGCTAAAAGGTACACGCTTCTTGATCTCTTTGTTAATTACATATTCTATACGTGTTTATGTTTTCCGCTGCGTACTCGTGATTTGTATTGATCAATAGTTGCAAAACCCCAACAGTGGCATCACGAGCCATCGTATAGAATTCTAATTACAAAGAGTAAAATTAAATATTAGGGTTCTTGGTTAATTTTAAGCCCTTTAGGTGTTTTAGGTATAAAGATTGGATCTTGATTGATAATAAAATTAATTAGATGAAACCCTAGGTTGCATGAAATTTTAAAGTGTTAAAATTCGACTTTTAATTGTTAATTGGTCCGTTTTGCTTGTAAATTAATTGTTAATTTGATATCCATGATGAACACATGCATGTTTATCATGGATTGATATGTGATATAAAATTCTTTGTTAATTGTTATTTGAAGATCATGCAATTTGACGATTATAGACATAAAAGTTAAAATATTTTTGTTTTTCGGATTGTTAGACACACTGTTACGAAAATATTCATAAAATATTCGTCGAATGTCAAAAAAATTTGAAATTGTAATGGTAGATCCATGACTCAGTAAGCTACAACTTTGTAGTTTATTGCAAAAGCTGGGGAAGACCCTAGCTATGTCCTGACAAAGCCTGAAGTCGACTGAAATATTCTATCAGCTTTTATGTGCTATGTGGTACTATTTATATAAGGCTTACGCAATCGATTATATCGATGGATGTGGCCCGATTCATTGGAAAATGGAGCCTTATGTGAATATGTACATAGGTTAATTATTCGATAATTAGAATCATCATTAATGTTTGAATGTCTTAATTGTTAAGTGATTAAATAAATGTTATGTGTATTAGTTATATGTTTATATTGTTTTGTTTTTAAGTATTGACTTGTGAGAAAACAAAAAGATTTTTTGAAAAATAAAATTATAAACATGACTAATAACTATGAAATAATATTTATTATAGACTATTAATTGCGAAGTCTTATGTGTCAATCGGGTGTGGTTATCTATAATGTTAGGGCTCATACCTTAACTTTCTACGACGAGACTTGCAATTTAATATGTTTATTATGTGTTTTTAAAATTAAAGATTTAATTTTTATCAACGACGAAATTTGCAAAAGTACTATTTAGTTGCAAGATAAGGTTCGAGGAGACTCATCAAGACTTCGGTCTTGTAGATACTATTACCCTATAATGTCGGACTACGTTGTAGTTTCCTTACCTTGCATACTATTTAGGAAGTCGCGAATGGTCTAGGGTTTGAATGGTTTTTTAATCATTCTTTAATTATTTCCCGTGATAAAATATAAAATCTTTAAGAGTTAAAAATACGTTGAATTGTTAATTTTTAAAGGTAACACTATTTATACATGAGATGTATAGAAAATAAGTGATATCGTAATAAATAACTTAATTAAGTAAAGTTTTTATTAAAATTTATGATACGAAGATGTATGCATGCTTCTTCGTACATATTTGACACGTCAAATAAAATACCCTTTTAAATAAGTTATTGCCATCCAATTTGTAAGAACACTTACAGTTGCTTTTTACTATGCGTGAGACGTATGTAGATTACAATCCCAAGGTAATTATACACTTTTTCGTGAGACGTTAGTGTTACATAATCACAATTCTTGATTGGACGACTTAATCGAGGTAAGCGGGTGAGACCTTATACTCGAGGCATAGATGGGATAAAACATGCTCACTAGTATATTAATGTAATAAAGTAAGTCCCATAATGTTCTAAGAATTGCACTGGTGGCAATTATTGATCGTCAATTACATTTTGAATACACCATTGCTAGCATATCAACTTATGTGATGGTGGTATGTCAAGTTGGATCATAGGCCTTAGAAAATTAATTGTTTATTTATTTTAACATGGGTAGTTAATTTTCTTCAAAGAGTATTATCGAAAATACTAATTTTTGAACTTTACTATGTTTTATAAATGGCACTACCTGTCTAAAACATAAACCATTTGGCTTTCAGGTCGATGTTAAAATCTTTCTGGTTTAAATTACAATGATTGGTTTCGTTCACCTAATATGGTCTTGAGAGTTGAAAAGAAATTGTTTGTCATTGAACAACCCATTTCTCTTGCTCCACCTGCCGATTCCAAGTACTTGCGCAATGAAATGCGGTTTATGATGCTCATAATAAGGTTGCTTTTCTTACGCTCGGAATTATGACTCCTGAAATTCAAAGACAGTTTGAAAATTCCTCACCTTATGAAATGCTTCAGGAGCTTAAATCCATGTTTGAGAAACAAGCTAGAGTGGAGCGGTTTGACCTGATCTAAACTTTCTATGCTTGCAAACAGGATGAGGGAAAACCAGTTGGCCCATATGTCATTAAGATGAAGAATTATGTGGCGCAACTGGAACATCTTGGTTATGTGCTCCCATAAGATCTTAGTATTGGTTTAATCTTGAATGGCCTCACTAGTGACTTTGTTGGTTTTGTAAGAAAATACAATAAGCATAACATGTGGAAGATGATTG
>BQNB010209290.1:0-10346 GCA_026074375.1 Tanacetum coccineum
AATTTTAAAACGCCGGTACCGTAACGCCGGCCACGGCGTTAACGCCAGACCCAACGGCGTTACGGTACCGTGGGCTCTAAGATCAAGGTTCTAAAAGGCACGTCATGACGCCGCTAAGGCCCTGCAAAGGCATGAGGCGTGACTTTTACGTTACACAATAGACCAAGGCGTAGGCTTAAGGCGTGATGTGAGAATGAGAAGTGGAAAACGTGATAACACTACAAGAAAAATCGGTATTTGGGACGGGTAAAAATTGTACCAAATACTCAAAAAACTGTGCCAAATGCTATTTGGCACGGTCTGGTCTTGGCACGGTTTTAACTCCATCCTAAATATCAGGGTGCCAAATACATTTAGGTCGGGGAAAAATAGTGCCAAACACATTAGGCACGGGCTTTGGGACGGTTTTAGACTTTAGTACCACATGGCGAGTATTGGCACGGTTAGTAAATAATGGTGCTAAATGTTCATTTGGGATAATTTTTTCTCCCTTGCCAAAGCATATTGAATTTGGCACGGTATTATTATCTTTCGTCAAAAGCATTTGAGACAATTTGTGTGGCTGTTCCAAATTTTTATTTGGCACACTTTTTGTTCTTTCCAAATAGGTTATTAAGAATAATAGGTAGCCATGTCCAAGAAGCACAAATCTAATTCAACTTATAAGGTAAACGTAAATTCAAACCTCTATTACGTAAAACATTCATCCGAACACATCTTACATTTTATATATAAGTGGATACCAGAATGATGACTTGGCAAGATTAATGCCATATAATCACCAAAGAAAGCCACCTCATCTATAATTTAATCCACATCACTACATGTTAAAGACACCTCATCATTTTTTAATCTACATAAACAACCAAGAAAGCCACATAAGCATTTATTTATCATGACTTGAATTGATGTTATGCATGATTTCTGTTTTAACGTTTTGATATGAGATTATGAAATTTCTCTGTGCATTTTGCTATTGCCTTTTATATTCAGTATGGTTGTTGATATGGTTTTATAGTCCCACTGATATGAATATTAGCAGCCATGGTTATTTAGTTGATTAATATTGGTAGTCTTGATGTTATTGCAAAATTAAGATTGAGCACTTTCACCTTCAAGTTCTTACTAGGTACACTTTTGAGGTTAAAACATGAGGATTCATTTCTTCAGAAAATACTATCCGGATTTCAATGGCACAAAAGTGACAGGCCCAATCAGGTTGGCTTGATTTGAAGTTTTTTAATATGTTTTATTCAGTACATTTTTTAAAACACTGAATCTAACTCTGTGACTGAACTTTGTTAGGACTTTGGGCTCGGGAATAAATCGCTAAGGCCTGTGGCTAATGGGAAAATTGATTTTTTGTCGGTGATCCGATTAGGAAGTTATGCCCAGAAAGGACCGAAGCAATATATGGACGACGAACATATATGTATAGCTAACCTTCTTGACCTTATAGATGGAACCGAATGTTTACCTTCCCCCAGAGCTTTTTATGGGGTATGCCCTCCATTTTGCCTTTTTTTCCTAACGGGGTGTTTAAATTTTTGAAAGGTAAAGTACAAATATGTAATGAATTTATCACGTCAACAGGTTTTTGATGGGCATGGTGGTACGGATGCTGCAACTTATGTTAGGCAGAATGTTGTTCCCACTTAGTTAGTGAATAATAACTACAAAATTATCATTAACTAACTCATGGCTTGCTAGTAAAGTAAACAAGTAGTTCTTTGAAAAGGTTTTGTGTAAACAGTTATAACAAATAAGTACAAGACACGAAAATAATTTTTCAACGTTTAACTCTTTTTATTAAGAATTATACCCCATTGTATGCGGAACTACAATGGGGATTGAATGACAATGTGTGTGTGTGATCTCCTCACTAATAACTTTGCTAAAACTTAAAGTGTTAATCAAAGTTAACTAATATGCTAACCAACTGAGCTTGCTCAGGGACTTAGTAGATTTGGAGGAGTAGATGTGTTTGTGAAAGTTACGACTTTGAATGCACAAACTTAACATCTACTCCGTTACAAGAGTTCTATTTATACTACTTAGGTAGGGTTACACGTACATGGGTGTTGAGCACTTATCTTAGATCTGATAGGGTAGTACATTTGTACAGCATTGTCCCTATCACCATATCTATTCTAAGTATGGGACAAATGCTCTTTCCAAGTTCAGTTCCTGACACTGAACTTGTCTTATACCCTCTTTAGGATAAGTTGACTTCACGAGATAAGAGCTTGGACTTATCTGCTTTCAAACTATCCCGCCTATTCTTCAGTCTCTTGTCTTCAGGGTCTTCTAGTTATTAGAGATCGTATGGGGCTCAGTGAGTCTATTGCCACAACTCACTGAACCCATCACCTTCTTCTTTGGCTTAGGCTTCATTCATTGAGAATCGCCTTACTAACTGCTAGAGTCTTTCTTATAGACTCAGTCTGAGCATATTGAAGGTAACTCACTGAGTGACTACTAATGTTAAAGGTTATTGACACTTAGGATATTTTATATTCAAATCCTAAGTGAAAGATCATTGGGCACTAAATTGGCCTAACAATCTCTCCCTATTTAGATATAAATATAGCCTAAGTGTTTATCAGTGTGAGTGAGTACATATAGCTTCTTCTAACACTGATTTCAGGAAAGCTTTTTAAGGATACAAAGTTTTAACAAAAAGTACTTTATTGAACGATTACAAGGTCCTATTATCTATTACAAAAGATAACAAAAAATTACATAAGTACTCAGTCCATGTTGTATCCAAGAGCTTCCAGTTTGACTTTCTTTGATTTGAGCTTTTCTTGGTCAGGGTATTCAACAATGAGTTTTCTCAATTTCATGCCGAACCTTGCATTTTCAGGAGACTTGACCATAGATGCAGCTACTAGATATGACACAAGAGCTTCCATCCCCACTATGTCGATGTCACTCCATCTTTGGAATGCTTGATCACCAAATTCGTCAGTGAATAAAATTCCATACTCAGGTTCTTCGATGACCATGTTGTTTACGAACGGGACATTTTCAGGGAGAGCTCGATTGCATTCCAATCCAGGGATTCTTGTTTCAGGCTCAAGTTCCATGTGTTTCCGTTTTCTTCCTGAGCTTTGAGATGGGGCTTGTTCTGGAGTAGGAAGAGCAGACTGAATTCAAAGTTCCCCAGGAATTTTCCTTAACCTTTCATATCTTCAACTTAGAGAATTCATCAAGTCTTTTACCACAATATTTTTCTTCTTTGGAATGATTTCCCTCAGCTCATCCAATTTAGATATACCAAATGCTCCAAAGAAAAAAGGTTTATGAACATCAAAATTTCTACCATCAGTGCCTCTGTAGACTGTTATAACCACTGGCTTAGTTTTTGGATGAATCTTGATATCAGTGATAGGTTCTGGTTTCAGTCTGTTGCTGACAGTCCACATATAGTTATCATACTTGTGCTTTATGAGCTCAAGAGATTTTCTAACCTTCTCAGTGTGTTGTCTTTTAAGGACCTCATGTTCTGCATCCTGAGCTTTCTTAAACAATTCACCAGCTTTGGTGGTGATTGCCCCTTTTGGATGGATACCTAGCTTCTTTGCTTCTTCACGAATAACCTTGACTACCTCAGTCTTGCTTATAGCATTTAGTCTGGCTTCTTCCTCAGCTTTCTTGATTTCCTCCTCTTTATCCTAGTACTCTTGAATTTCTTATTCAGTGAGGTAGAATGTTTTCCCGTTAATCACAAATTCAACTCTTACTGGTTTATCAAGATCAGGATGAACAATAGATGAGGCTTTAACCAGCTTTTTTTGATCCTCTGCCTGGTCATCAGTTGCAATACCTTTGCCCTCTCTTTGTGGGACAGAAGGTTCAGGATGGATGATTGTGATGGATTATGCCTGAGTGATTGGAGGTGGATGAGTGTATAAGCCAATGAACTTAATGTTTGCATCTGTTGATTGCTTTGATTCTTTAGGCTTTTCTTGGATGTTAGCATCAGTCTCCCCCTTAGTATGAAAAGAAGGTTCTTTAGTGGCAGTGTGGGTAGCATTATCCCCCTCAACATTTGCTAGAGTGTCAGTGAGAGCAAATGTTGGAGTGACACTGCTTGAGGGAGCTGAAGAGGATTGGCTTCTAAAGGCGTTATACATCTTAGTCATCATGAACTTGATAGAGCTTGTGTCTTCCTTAAGAGAGGACATACTTGATTGAATATGGGTTTGAGTTCTCTCAAGGCCTGAGATTCTTGAACCAAGATTCCATGCCATGTTGGTAGAGGATTTCATCCAGTCAGGTGATGCTTCTTCTTGCTTAAAAGCATGATCTTGAATATTTTTGACAGTGGACTGAGTAGAGAAATCAAGGCTCTTGACTAAAGAAAGAATCTCAGTAATCTGTGTAGAGATCTTGGCAAGATGCTCAGAAGCTTCCTCAACCTTCTTGTTTGTAGCAGAATCATCCTTGACAGACGTTGTGATATCTTTGAGAAGCTGAGTTATGACTTCCAGGCCTTTGTAGAGATCATTGATTGTAGTGCTGCTCTTTTCAAGGGAGCTCATGAAGGCTTCCACCAGTTTATCAGTCTGATCTTTGTGAGCAATGTTTTCATTGTAGTAGTCATCAATGGAGGCTTTGAGGCTGACATAGTGAACAACTTCCTCTTCATGTTTTTCCCATTGATCCTTAGTGATTCTTTCAAACAACACACGTGACACTTTCCTAAGATACTTAACCAACTTTTGTTTAGTAAGAGGGAGAGTGTCATCATACTTCCTGAGGATTTTATCACTTGAAGAATCAGTGTCGGATGCTTGGGGAGAAGACTGATGTTGGGTTTCAGCAGACTGAGGATTGTCATCCATTTCTTCACCAGCTCCCAAAATGTCTTCCTCACTTTCCTGAGCCTCATCTTCCGAAAGAAGAATAGCTCAAACATCGGCATAAGTTAGTAGCATGGGTTGAGTATCCGGTTCTCTTTTATACGAAGGCTCACCTTTATTTCCAGTCACAGACTGGTACCTCAATCTAGAGGATTGGGTCTGGTCCTCCTGGTACTTAGCACCAGTTCCTGAGAGATCAGCATCAGTGGGGTTTTATGGTTCCATATCAGCGGGTGGTTTGTTTCCCCTTGAGTCTTTATCTCCACGTGACCCTTCAGGATGCGGCGTGGTTTTAGCCGTGCCTTCATCAGAAGTCGTGAAAGTTATATCCCTGTCAAGGGGTTGTTTGTTTCCCCCTGAGTCTTTGGAATGAGTAGCAGTACCCTCAGGCAAAGGTTTTGATTTACGAGTGCGCTCATCGAGTGTGGAAGGCAATCCCGTAGTAGCGAGTTGTATGTCTCTCTCTAGATCTTGGGGATCAGGTACGGTGCCCGAGGAAACTGAGTGGGATTGCTTAGAACCCTTCGTTGTCTTGGGTGGTGTTACCTTGGTCTTAGTGGGTGGCTTTTTGGACTTAGGTCTTTTGCTCATCTTAGAGAGTGCTCCTGAAGCCTCAGGGCCTTGTGACTTGGGTGAGGTGGAAGTCATAATTTAAGACTTCCCTTTCTTTGGCTTTGCAGCCGAAAGAGGTGGAGACACTGAGTCCCTCCGATTGTTCACAACAATCATATGGGCCGTCAATTCAATTTTTAGTGACTTTGGATGGGTCCTTTGTAAAATTAGAGTTACTCAGGATTGGGGTTAAGAACCCAAATTTTTTATCCTGAGTGTAGTCAGGACCCAGTAACACTTGTAAAGCACATGAGATAAATCTAGGGTATGAAACGTATTTTAGCCTAGACTTATTCAGTAGCTTAGTTACGAGATCACTGTAAATGATCTCCCCTATGCCAACCTCAGTCCTAGTAATGAGACTGTAGGCTAAGAGCTGCTGGGTGGAGTTTACTTGCTCAGTGGAGGAGTAATTCCCGCTGAGAACCTGAATCACAAAAGTGAACAGAATTCTCCAAGCCACAGGAAAGGAGTTCTTCAGGACTGAGGTTTTGTCCAGGTAACTCGGGTTGATGGCAATTTTGCCCAATTCCTTCTTAACGACCTTAGGTGTAGAATGCTCAACATATTTACCATTATTATAATCAAGGCCAGTTGATGAACAAAAGGTTTTAAAATCAAGGGTCAAAGGTCGTTGCCCATTTGAGACTAAAAATTTGATGAGGAACTCCTTGAGTGGGCGTTTCTCAAGCTCATCAGTTGATGGAAAAGGGTCAAAGGCAACAGCAGTGCTTTAAAACTCCCTGAGGAAGTTCTGATAGACCACTAAGGGACAGTTGGTAAAAGCATTATACAAAGGATAGTTTCGTAGAAATTTCATTACGGGCTTGTATGCAGGCACATTTGGTGGGTAGTTAAAGTTACCCACCTCATTGTTGGTCTAAAAAATCACATTGTCCACAGTCAAGTTGTTCCATTTAGGAGCATACTTAATTGTTTGTTGTTCTGCCATTTTAGGTGAATGTTTTTTGAAAACAAAAAAGTTTTAATGGCAGAATACCACACACCAGATGGCCACAAGTTTATTTCAACCTTGATCGCTGCCGTGAAATGAGTGATATGTTATCAAAAGTATAATACGGAGATGGATATCTTTGTATGAAACACAATTGATCAAAACAAACTTTTGAAAGAAGTATTTGCAATGAATAACTGGTTAAGAAAAGCATTTTACCGAAAAGGTTAAAGAACACCCACACTTTTGCTTGAGAGATAATTTGAGCAGAGTTTATTTGCTTTTGAATTTTTTTTTGTGTGTTCTTGTTTTGATGAAGGTATTTATAGGGAATTATAAAAGGATTTTTTTTTCAATATTTTAAACTTTTCATTTTGAAGAAGTTAAAAACAATTAATGCATTTCCCACTAGTTGTACGATCCCGTATTTCAAGGCACCTATTGCGCCGTTTCACTTTTGCAGTGATGACGTTTGAATAACAGTCAAATGTCGTTTGAGTAGACATTTTGGGAAGGTATTGAGTGCGTGGGAGTGAGCATTAAATGCATGTTGAGGTTAATTGAGTGATATGGGAAGTGGGGGCCTACGATAATTGGATGACAGTTAGACAAGGAATATTTGTTCTTTATTTAATATGTTCAATCACCAACCTAGGACATTAAGTAACTAAAGACTTGGAGCATTTAGTTACTTCATTTAATGCGTCCCTTAGTATCATGGGATTCATTTGGGTTTCAGGGAGAAAAACAAGATACACTACACTGAACATCTTTGATCAGAGAGTTTGATCAATCAATGTTCAACATGCCTAATTCTGCTTTTAGTCTAGTGAAAGTCGGTTCATCTAAAGGTTTAGTGAAGATATCAGCTAGCTGATACTTAGTGGGGATGAAGTGTAATTTAATATTTCCTTTAAGGATGTGATCACTGATAAAATAATATCTAATATCAATATGTTTGGTTCTAGAGTGAAGTACTAGATTGTTGGATATTGCAATGGAACTGGTGTTGTCACAAAATATGGTTACCATCTTATAATGGATGTCATAGTCACTGAGTTGACTTTTCAGCCATATGATACTTGCACAACACCCAGCAGCAGCAACATATTCAGCTTCAGTTGAGGACATAGCCACTGACTGCTGTTTCTTGGCACTCCAACAAACTAATTTTCCACCAAGTAATTGACAGGCACCTGAAGTGCTTTTTATGTCCATGTTACAGCCAACATAGTCTGAGTTTGAATATCCTTTGAGATCAAAGCTTGAACATTTTGGATAATACAGACCAAGGGTTGGAGTACCTTTCAGGTATATGAGTATTCTTTTCACAGATATTAGATGCGATTCCTTTGGATTGGACTGATATCTTGCACATAGAACTGTGGAAAATTAGATATCAGGCCTTGTTCCAGTTAAGTACATCAGTGACCCAATCATTCCTCTGTATGAGGTCTCATTAACTGGTTTGCCGGCTAGATCAGGACCTAAGTTGTTTGGAGGAACCATAGGTGTTTTCACTGAGGAACTATCAGAAATGTCATATTTTTTAAGTAAGTTCCTGGTGTACTATTCTTGACAAATTGAGATTCCTTTGTCATCCTTCTTGATTTACAATCCAAGGAAGTAGGTGAGTTTACCCATCATACTCATTTCAAATTTCTTTGTCATCAGTTTCTCAAACTGTTTACAAAGTTTATAACTTGTTGAGCCAAATATGATGTCATCTACATACACTTGAACAAGGAGAACATCTCCTTTTGATTTATAGATAAACAATGTGTTATCTATTCTTTCCTTAGCAAACTTATTTTGAATAAGGAAAGTAGAGAGGGTTTCATACCATGCCTTTGGTGCTTGTTTTAGTCCATAAAGGGCTTTGTCAAGCTTGCAGACATAGTCAGGAAACTCACTACTTTCAAAGCCAGGAGGCTGTTTAACATAAACTTCTTCTTTTAGTTTACCATTCAGAAAAGCACTTTTGACATCCATTTGGTAAACTTTAAAGTTCATATATGTGGCAAAAGCAAGAAATATCCTGATGGCTTCCATCCTTGCTACTGGTGCAAAGGTTTCATCATAGTCAATTCCTTCTTCCTGACTATAACCTTGTGCAACCAGTATTGCTTTGTTTTTGGTGGTTGTACCATTCTCATCTTTCTTGTTCCTAAATACCTATTTGGATCATATGGCTATTTTTCCATAAGGTAGAGGAACAAGAGTCCATACTTTATTTCTATAGAACTGATTCAGTTCTTCTTGCATGACATCAATCCATCCTAGGTGCTTTAGTGCCTTAGACACCTTTTTAGGTTCTATCTCAGATAGAAAGTCAGCAAATAGACATTCACTAGCTGAGGTAGCGGTAAGCTTGGCAGCCATGCTTTTTGTAAGCATGCCTTCACCAGGATTACCAATGATATTTACAAGTTCAATGTGTTGGTCTCTTGACTATCTATCCTGAGGAGTAGGATGAGAACTTGTAGAGGCTTGACTTGGGATGTGAGACTGGGTAACATCAGAGGCTAAAGGTTCAGTAAAGGGTCTTGAGATTTCAGTATTGTTCCCTGATGGTACATCAGTGGGTTGATTGATCATTTGATCATCCTGAACATTTTGTTCATAAGTCTCTTCAGTGTTGATTAGATCAGAAGGATCTTTAATGTTCTCAGTGAGAGGTACATCATGTTCATTTGGAACAATTACTTCAGGGATGTGGTTTTCTTGGGTAAGTTCAGTGAGTGATCGTCTATGAGGGATGACATAGTATGAGATATCATAATCAACTTGGTATTGTCTAGATGGGTCATCCTTATGAAGAAACTCATCAGGTGGGTATCTAGAGGAATCATCAATTCCTATCTCATCTACTGAGGTATTGGTAAACCTGATGGCTTCCATGCTTTCATTAAATGTTACATGATAAGTCTCCTTTATTTGTTGTCTTCTTGTGTTATAGACACTGAAAGCCTTTAATACAGAGGAATATCCTAAGAAATATCCATCATCAGCTTTAGCATTAAATTTGCCAAGATGATCCTTGTGGTTATAAATAAACACAGGACATCCAGACACATGAAAGTAGCTGATATCAGGAATTCTTTTCTTGAATATTTCATAGGGAGTTTTATCATGTCTTTTGACAATGATTGATCTATTTTGAGTATAACAGGCTATCTTGACTGCTTCAGTCCAGAAATGCTTTGAAAGTACTAATCCATTTAGCATTGTTCTATCAGCCTCAATGAGAATTTTGTTTTTCCTTTCAGCTACACCATTTTGTTCAGGTGTATAGGGAGAAGAAAATTTTGAGAAATTCCTTTCTCACAAAAGCTCTCAAGCTCATGATTTCTAAACTCAGTCCCATTATCAGTGCTGATTTGTTTGACTTTTACATAATTTTGGTTTTCTACCATCCTGACAAAAGACATAATCATTTCAGGTGCTTGACTCTTCTTCTTGAGAAAGTAAACCCATGTGTACCTTGAGTACTCATCAACAATAACTAGTCTATACTTCTCATGATATATGGACATTGGACTTACTGGTCTAAATAAATCCATATAAAGAAGATGCAAACACTTCCTGATAGAGAAGTTTTGGTTAGTTTTGAGTGAAACTCTATGGTTCTTCCCTTTTTCACATGCTGAGCAAGGTTTATCCTTAGAATAAACTAGGGAAGGAAGACCAAGAACTTTGTTTTGTTTTTCAAGTTTATTAATGTTCTTGAAATTTATATGTGATAGCCTTTTATGCCAAAGCCAGATTACACTTTCTGAGGCTTTAGCAAAGAAGCAGGCTCCATTTGGAGTTAGTGATGACATATCAAGGACATATACATCATTTATTCTAAGGGCTATCAGAATAATTTTTTTGTTAGCATTAAAGATTGTTCTTTGCTTATCATCAAA
>BQNB010209291.1:0-10346 GCA_026074375.1 Tanacetum coccineum
CTACTTTTGTATGTGCACGTTATCAAGCACGACCTACGGTCAAACACCTCAAAGAGCTCAAACGGATCTTCCGGTACCTAAGACAATCCAATAACATGGGCCTATGGTATCCAAAGGATTCTGGTTTTGAACTAATTGTGTAACACCCCCAAATTGGGTTGCAACGGAATAAGGGTCCGGGGCATGTTACTTCATAGATCAATAACACAAGATATATATAGAACGACCAAAAAGTCATTTAAAACCGATACATTGGATTTAACAAAGTATTTGTTACATAAGCCCAAAGCTTCACTTGTTCAAATTACAAAGATTCCTATCCCATAACAGATATACAAAATGTAATGCGACAAAATCTTTAATGCATGATATCCAAATCAAAACCACCAATGTACCCTTACATCTCGTGCTTATTGATCTCCTGAAAAACATTGCTTTAAAACATCAACAATAATGTTGGTGAATTCATAGGTTTGATAAATCATATATTGTAGGACCACAAGATTTCCCAAGTGTATGATAATGCAACAGATGCAGACATCATATAAATGTAATTACGTTGCCCTAAGCTCATGACACTGAAGCTCGACTACCATATAAATGGCCTACATTGCCCGTGATGATGTTCTAACCCGCAACATCCTATGTTCGACATGGTATACGTTCATTTGTCCAGTGATAGCTAATCACCCGAACAGGGATGTCATTCGGGTGATTAGCTATCACTAGGCAAACGAACGTATACCATGTCGAACATAGGATGTTGCGGGTTAGAACATCATCACGGGCAATGTAGGCCATTTATATGGTATTCATTTATGTCGAGCTTCAGTGTCATGAGCTTAGGGCAACATAATTACATTTATATGATGTCTGCATCTGTTGCATTATCATACATTTGGGAAATCTTGTGGTCCTACAATATACGATTTATCAAACCTATGAATTCACTAACATTATTGTTGACGTTTTAAAGCAATGTTTTTCAGGAGGTCAATAAGCACGAGGTGCAAGGGATACATTGGTGGTTTTGATTTGGATATCATGCATTAAAGATTTTGTCGCATTACATTTTTATATCTGTTATGGGCTAAAAATCTTTATATTTTGAACAAGTAAAGCTTCGGGCTTATGTAACAAATACTTTGTTAAATCCAATGTATCGGTTTTAAATGACTTTTTGATCATTCTATATATATTTTGTTTTATTGATCTATGAAGTAACACGCTCCGGACCCTTATTCTGCTGCGACCCAATTTGGGGGTGTTACAAATTAGTATCAATAGCCAAGGTTATAGAGAACCAGGTCAAATGCTTTTGCTGGACTATAACCATTTTCAAACATTGCATACACACAAAGGGGTTTGCACGGGGCATACATACGTGCATACATTCATACATACACTAGTTGTTGCATTAGTTGGTTATACTAGATGCATTCATAATTAATATACGTGTTTATATTATACGACGTATATACCATACCAGTCTTATATAATATAGTTATATAAGTTATTTTTACTTGTTACAGCAGTTATGTCGTTTGATTCCGCGATTACCTATACTTCCGTCTACTCTGAGGCATGATCTTGGAGTATCCCGTTTGAGGATCCTTACGAGGAGGCTGCCCGACAGTTGTTGAAGCAGGCACCACGTCCTTCAGAGTATATACCTGATTCCATGAGGCTAGAGGATCATGTACCAGTGTACATTCCTGAGCCTGAGCACCTTGAGGATTTAGTGCCAGCTGAGGATGATGCACCTATAGAGCCATACATTACTGAGGTTGCTTCTGCACCTACACCGCCACTACCACCACCATCCCTTCTACCCCCACATACTAGAGCAGCCATGGCTCAAAGGAGAGCTACAGCACCATCCATATATCATTCACTACTTCCAGCAGGGATGCCACCATTGTTACTTATACCACTACCTGCACCATCTACTAGCCACAGAGATGATATTCTTGAGGCTGACACGCCACCTCAGAAGAGGCTACTACTTATTGCTCCCACATCTAGGGTTGAGGTTGGGGAGAGCTTTGCTGCTGCTGCTGCTAGACAGCCAGGATCTACTATGGCCGGCAGGGTCGATCACAGTTTTGTAGACACTGTGGATACCAGGGTTCGAGATACTTAGAGGAGGACTATGCCGCCGTATAGGTGGTCAACTGTGGGTCGTTACAGGCAAATGTTCGTAGGAGAGAAAGTTTGGGGTTTTATTCACGACATCAGGAGGCCTAAGAGGACCGGGCTGCTGTGAGAGCTGAGATTGAGATATTGAGGAGAGAGAGGCTTGCTTACGAGCAAGAGAGCATCGAGACCTGTCAAGCCTTGGCTAGGTCTAAGGCTTACAGCAGGACACTAGAGGCACGAATTAGAGTATTAAAGACTCAGGCGTATCGCCACGAGTAGCAGCGTTAGGACACAAATGATCGTACTATTGAGCATATCATACGTACCCAGGCCTTGGAGGCTAGAGCACGCGTTGACACCTTAGAGGACACTAGTAGTAGTGCCTAGGTTTACCTTTTTATCATATTGTAGCTATACTATATAGCCTGCAAAGTTTTTATGGGTACTCCAGCTAGAGACTATATAAGATCTTTTGTTTCTGTTAGCATCATGTATGCTACTAAGTATTACGGGGTAACTCCCGGCTAGTAGGGATCTAAGTTTATTTTCATCTTGTAACCTAGCAGTATAGAATCATTTTGTACCAAACAGATCATGTATGTTTCCAGATTATATATGGAATGGATATATTATGTCATGTCAATCTCGTGTTGGTTTTATATTTACTTTGTGATGTGATCCCGTTTTATTTATTGTTCATATGTCATGTCACGTTATGATTGTATGAAATCTAACGGGTAGAACAATGGCAACTGTTAATCAAGGGATGAGTGTCGAGGAAATTGAGCAGATTGTAGCCCAGCTGTGGCTAATGCTATCGAGGCTATTGCTATTTATGAGTTAATAAACCGAACCAAACAGCAAGAAAACAAAGTAGGAGGGAATGCTAGCAACAAAAGGAAGTAGGAAAGTAACCACAATGGAAGCTCTAACCAACAACACAAAGGGCATAAGGTGTTTTGGGCACACGCTGTTGGGCCAAACAAAAAGAAATATGTTGGGTCCCTACCTCTATGCAATAAGTGCAAATGTCACCACAATGGATCCTGTACTGTAAAGTATGGGAATTGGAAGAAAAAGTATGATGGAACCTTACCACTGTGCACCAAGTGCAATTACCATCATAGGTTCTGTGAGCACCAAGTGCAATATGCAGAAGATTGGCCTCTGCCTGGGACATGTAGAAACACTGCTGTGCTGAGTATCAACGAACTCTTACCTGTTATGAGTGTGGAGGTCTAGGACACTACAAGAGGATTGCCCGGAGCTGAAGAATCAAAACCATGGAAACCAAGCTGGAAGTATGGAAGCACGTGGAGTGGTGCATGCCTTTGGAGGAGGAGAAACCAAACAAGACCTTAACAACATTGAGGATTGTGTCAAAGCTTAAAAGAGAAGTTGTCTCGCTTTGCTCAGTAAACCCTAAGTTGGAACTATCTTAAACATTATCTCCTTAGGAGTTCTCGTGTGTTCTTCTTAAATTTCGTTGTACGAATGACTTTCCAAATTATTATCAAATTATTGTATTATGAAAATTTCGTCAATATTAACTTAGATTCGTATTTACTTCTTGCAAAAACTACTCTCACGAAATATCATGTATTATAACACTATTTTGACGAATAATGAGCAATGCATCTTTAATCCTCAATTTTACATGGCTGATCATCTTGTATAATTCATGAAAGACCATCGCCATGTGAGAGTAGTCACTCTAAAAACTTCTTGTCAAGAAAACAATTTCCTACTTATATCATGTTCTGTGTGCGTATTCATAAAACGTGTTTACTCCAAGAAATCGAATTAGTAACCATAGCAACTAAGCAGACCTTCACTCCATCTTACTATAAAGTCGACATCATCTTATGACAAATCCTAAGCCGAAAGGCTGAGACACATCACTGGTCGCCCTAGGACAATTCGCTATCAAATTTGCTCGCCATTAGAGAATTTACTAAATCACCCTTTCAACATCGACTTAATGCCATAGAATTTGGTAGATTCAATGTCATAATTAGTATGGATTGGTTGGCGAGATACCAGGCCATCATTGTTGTGATGAAAAGATCGTTCGTGTTCCATTCGGAAACGAAATGTTGATTATTCGTAGTAACAGAAGCAAACGCGCAAACTAGTCTCGACTGAACATCATCTTGTGCACTAAAGCACAGAAGCACATGCTAAAAGGATGTCAGGCCTTTTTGGCACATGTTACTACAAAGGAGACTGAAGACAAGTAGAGGAAAAATGACTTGAGGATGTATTGATAGTTTGAGATTTTCCTGAAGTATTCCTAGAGGACTTACCGGGTCTCCTTCTAACTCGACAAGTGGAATTCAAATCGATTAGATACCCGGTGCCGTACCTGTAGCACGGGCACCTTATCCATTGGTGCCTTTCGAAAGGAAAGAGTTGTTAGAGCAACTAAAAGAACTATCCGACAAGGGCTTTATAAGACCTAGTTCCTCACCTTGGGGAGCTCCGGTCTTGTTTGTCAAGTAGAAGGATGGATCATTTCAGATGTACATCAACTATCGGGAATTAAACAAGCTAACGGTGAAGAATCGTTATCCACTCCCAAGGATCGACGATATGTTTGATCAACTACAAGGATCTAATGTTTATTCTAAGATAGAACTGTGATCAGGTCATTACCAGCTTCGAGTACTGGAAGGAGATATTCTGAAAACGGCATTCAGAACTCGGTATGGTCAGTTTTGACTAACGCACCAGCGATATTTATGGATCTCATAAATCAGGTGTGCAAACCATACTTGGATAAGTTTGTGATCACCTTTATTAACGATATATATTTATTTTTCAAAGAACAAGAAGGAACACAAAGAACATCTTAAGGCAATTTTAGAATTTCTTAAGAAAGAGGAATTGTATGCCAAATTTTCTAAGTGTGAATCCTGGATTTCCAAAGTACAGTTCCTCGGTCACGTGATTTGTAGTCAAGGCATTCACGTAGACCCCGCCAAGATCGAATCCATAAAAGATTGGGCATCTCCTAATACATCAACGAAGATTCGTCAATTGTTAGGTCTTGTCGGTCGTCACTGAAAATTCATGGAAGGATTTTTGAAGATTTCCAAACCAATGACCAAGCTCACTTAGAAGAAGGTCAAGTTTGAGTGGGGTGACAAACAAGAAACAGCATTCCAATTGTTGAAGCAGACGTTGTGTAGTGCACCAATTCTGGCTTTACCAGAAAGAAGCAAAGATTTTATCGTATACTACGATGCTTCAATCAAAGGTTTAGGCGCTGTGTTGATGCAAAGAGAGAAGGTGATTGCTTACGCATCACGACAACTAAAAATTCATGAGAAGAACTATACGACTCATGATTTGGAACTTGGAGCGGTAGTGTTTTCTCTGAAACTCTGGAGACACTATTTGTACGGAACCAAGTGTACTGTGTTCAGAGATCACAAGAGTCTACAACACATTCTTAATCAAAAGGAGCTGAATATGAGGCAGCGTCGTTGGTTAGAATTGCTTAGTGATTACGATTTCGAGATTCGTTATCACCCAGGGAAAGCAAATATTGTCGCTGACGCCTTGAGTAGGAAGGAACGAGAGCCACCATTAAGGGTCCGAGCCTTAGTCATGACTATAGGTTTAAATCTTCCTAGACAAATTTTGGATGCTCAAACTGAAGCACGAAAACCAGAGAACATCAAGAACAAAGATATTGGAGGTATGTTGGTTGAAAATTCTAAAGATCCAGAGAAGCTTAGGACGGAAAAGTTGGAACCTCGCGCGGATGGAACTCTATGTCTAAACGGCAGGAGTTGGTTGCCATGCTATGGTGATTTAAGGAATGTGATCATGCACGAGTCCCACAAGTCAAAGTATTCTATCCATCCGGGTTCTGAAAAGATGTACCAAGACATGAAAAAGCTATATTGGTGGCCCAATATGAAGGCAAACATCGCCACCTATGTTAGCAAATGTTTGACTTGTGCTAAGGTCAAGGCAGAACATCAAAGGCCATCAGGATTGTTGGTACAACCCGATATACCTCAATAGAAGTGGGACAACATCATTATGGATTTTGTTACGAAGCTTACAAAGTCGTCACAAGGTTACGACACCATTTGGGTGATTGTCGACCGACTCACTAAGTCCGCAATCTTTGTACCGATGAGAGAGATGGATCTGATGGATAAACTTACAAGAATGTACCTAATGGAGGTGGCCACGAAGCATGAAATACCTCTCTCGATTATTTGTGATTGTGAACCTAGGTTCGCATTCAATTTCTGGATGTTACTTTAGAATGCTTTGGGTACTAGTCTGGATATGAGTACTGCGTACCATCCACAAACAGACGGGCAAAGCGAGAGGACTGTTCAAACTCTCAAGGATATGTTGCGTGCTTGTGCAATCGAATTTGGAAAGGGTTGGGTTAACCATTTGTCATTAGTCGAGTTCTTATATAACAATAGCTATCACGCTAGCATCAAGGCTGCACCATTTGAAGCACTTTACTATTGAAAGTGTCATTCACCCGTTTGTTGGGCCGAGGTTGGAGAAGTTCAACTCAGTGGTCCAGAAATTGTGCATGAAACAACTGAGAAGATCGTTCAAATTAAGCAGATAATGCAAGCTGCTCGCGATCGACAAAAGAGTTATGCGGATTTAAAGCGTAAACTGATGGAATTTCAAGTTGGGGATAAAGTTATGCTTAAAGTTTCGCCTTGGAAAGGGGTCGTACGTTTTGGCAAACGGAGGAAGTTGAACCCTAGGTATGTTGGACCTTTCAAGGTGTTAGAAAAGGTTGGAGAGGCTGCTTACAAGCTTGAGCTACCTAAAGAGCTAAGCAGGGTTCACAATACATTCCATGTATCCAACTTGAAAAAGTTCTATGTCGACGAACCATTAGCCGTTCCGTTAGATGGACATCACTTTGATGACAAGCTTTAGTTTTTCGAGGAACCTATAGAGATCATGGACCGTAAAGTTAAACGGTTGAAGCGAAGCTACATTCCACTAGTCAAGGTTTGATGGAACTCTAGCAGAGGTCCGAAGTTCACATGGGAACGCGAAGATCAATTCAGGAAGAAATATCCACACCTCTTCACAAAGACCACACCGTCGTCAAGTTCCGTGACTTAAGCCTTGAGGACAAGGCTCACTTAATGGGGGGAGACTATAACACCCCGTGTTTTAGGGTCATTTAAGATGTTAATAAATTCACTATGTATTTTTAGTATTGTACGCGTTTTACTTTTAATCGTAATCATTAAGTTAAATCGCGTAAGCTAAAAACTATCGTTCAATGTAAATGGGCATCAAACAATTAAACGTTTACATCAAGCAAGTATTAAATAATTATTTTGAGAATAATTATGGTCATTGTTCAATTTTATTTTTATTAGTTATGTAAATTGATTACGTTTCGCGATAAAATACGTTTAGGCATACCCGGAACCACCAAAACTTTTCTACGCTTCAACAAATACTCACTTTTATACCCAATACTAAAAAATCACAAAAATATATCATACATATCTCTATATGGCCGGATTTGTAGCAAGAGATACAAAGAAATATCATAAAATCTTGCAACTTGCATTGTACATTCACTAACTAATAAAACCATGAGACTTCTTCAAGTAAAACCCATACCTTGACCATAAGACTTCCTTAAAACACTCATCTTGTCTCAAGACTTCCATGTACACCTTTTTTACTAATCTTTGATACATATAAGTCTAGTATACCAAGAGATATAACACATACACTTCAACACTTAAGAAAAATCATCATTTTTCTATCCCTTTTTCCTTACTAGGCCACGGCAAACACCCAACCCACACAAGAAATTCATACAACTTATTTTACCACTTATACAAGTAACTAAGATTATATCTAAGGTGATACAAGAAGGTTTGGAAGCTTGGTTGATTGATTAAGAAGGTTAATCAAAGGAAAAGAGAAATTAGGGTTACATATTGGATTAGGGTTTTCAAAGCTTGAAAGCTAGGGTTTTATATCTAAACAAGGGTTAGATATTGTGGGTTATCATCTTACATCACCCTAAGGTTATCTAAAACCCTTTATGAATTTACATTTATCATTTTATGTGTATATATGTTCTTTTTAGCAAAATCACCATTTAAGACTTTTAAACATGTAAAAAGAGTTTCTACTTGTGATTATCATTTTGTACACTTTTTCATATGTTATGTGACTGGTAATATCATGATATAATGGGATTATAAGTACTGTAACATGTTTGTTAAAGCATAAAAAGTGTATACATAAACTAGTGATTAAAAGTTACTTAAGAAAGTTTAAGATTTTAAAGCCTTGTTAAGGACTTGATATTTTGGACTCATGGACACCATATGGACCTATGGACATTATATATGTATGGCATATGATATAAAAGGTTGTGGGAAAACTTGTGGTATTTCATTAGGTTAAAAAAGTATATAAAAACAAGTGTATATAATTAGTTATATAAAGGACATAAAAGGGCTGTTTGGTTTCGAATTCCAAACAGTGGGGATTACATTTTTATAAAATAATACGTCTCATGAAAAGACCATACAAGCATTCACACATCATTCCTATGATAACCTAAGGTGTTTTGAAGGGTTGGTTAAAGGTTTACAAGTATTGAAGCAAGAAAAGCAAGATTAGGGTTTCTAATTGGAATTAGGGTTTTCAAGTTGTGCAAGCTTTGGTTTATCATCTAAACTAGGGTTTAGATATTGTGGTTCATCATATTACATCATATTAAGGTCATCTAAAACCCTTTATGTCTTTACATTTATCATTTTATGTGTATATATGTTCTATTTAGCAAAATCACCATTTAGGACTTTTAAACATGTAAAAAGAGTTTTTACTTGTGATCATCATTTTGTACACTTTTTCATATGTTATGTGATTGGTAATATCATGATATAATGGGATTATAAGTATTGTAACATGTTTGTTAAAGCATAAAAAGTGTATATACAAATTAGGGTTTTTAAAGTTTACTTAATAAGTTACAAGTAAAAGTGTTGTAAATGACTTGTTAAGAACTTGTGATCTTGAACATTTGGACAAATGATGGACCTATGGACACTAATATATGTAATACATATGATATATTTGGTTATAAAAAGCTTGTGGTAAGTTACTAAGTTGAAAAGTACATAAAATAACTTATATAAACAAGTATACGCATTGATTTCAAAGGGGCTGTGTTGCTTCGTGTATGGTGATATAAACTAGTGATTAAAAGTTACTTAAGAAAGTTTAAGATTTTAAAGCCTTGTTAAGGACTTGATATTTTGGACTCATGGACACCATATGGACCTATGGACATTATATATGTATGGCATATGATATAAAAGGTTGTGGAAAACTTGTGGTATTTTATTAGGTTAAAAAGTATATAAAAACAAGTGTATATAATTAGTTATATAAAGGACATAAAAGGGCTGTTTGGTTTCGAATTCCAAACAGTGGGGATTACATTTTTATAAAATAATACGTCTCATGATGATTCCGGGCATATAAGGAACTTGAAAAACCGATTTATAACGAAAAAGATACGTAGTTTACGAGTTTTACGATAATAACCGGAGTTATAAAAGAATTTTTATAAAAACTTGTTATAAAAATTCTACAAACAGAAGGTTTGGTATTTTTATTAAATCACACATATTTTTAGGATTCCAAAACAATAAGAAACGTAATTTTTCAATTAAAAACGAAGAAGTTATGAATTACGCGAGTTTATATACTTAAAATGTATAAAAATACTTTTATAAAACTATTTTTTATAAAAGTTACTATTCATGACAGAAACATATATTTTAAAAACATCAATAAATTGATAGAACTTTTAATAACGAAGACGCGCTCGAAAGAAACGCTAAAAACAGAGCTATAACAAATAAAATACGACGTTTACGAGTTTTACGTTAATTTAAGTTAGAAAAATAAGTTTATAACTGGTATGAACAGTAAAAATACTGTTCATCAGAGGACATGAAATACAAAAATGTCATATTTTGATACGTCGTCTTAATACGAAAGTGTGGACATAAGAAACGCAAGAGACCTAAAATGATAAAGTTATGTCATTTTTACTAAAGGTATATTTATAAACGTTTTTACTTTATAAATATGATTTCACAAACGCAATTAGATGGTGATGTAGCTATATAGGATTATATATGGTAGTAGTTACTCAA
>BQNB010209295.1:0-10346 GCA_026074375.1 Tanacetum coccineum
TCTGTGATGCATGTATTGGAGATAATTGATCACATGTAGGGTGTTTGTATCGGGAGAAAATGTAGTTAAGATTGAAATTTCTCCATTGATGCCTAGCTCTAGTCACACTTATGCTAGGCTAGAAGAATGGTGATTTAGTATGGCTTTGTTAGCTAGTATGCCTGATTGTTTTTTGTCCATTTAAGCTTTTTGTTTATGTTGTATGTTGATTATTGAAGTTTCTAACACAATTCACCATTTTCAAAAAAAAAACAGCAAAGAAAGCAGTATTTTTATATTTAAACATTTTTTAGTACAATTTTGTGATACTGGCGTTTAAACAAAATCCAAAACGCTACACGTTAGTTTCCAAACAATCTATATATTGCAAATGCTAGCTATTAGTTTGTTTAAAACGCTTCAAAATACCTTTCAAAATAACATTAAAGCTTACTTACTCATCCATCGTCAAGACTTTAAAAAAGGAAAAAAAAAAAACACATGCTCAACGACTTTTTTCTTGCACATCATGCACTATCACATGCAAAAGTTGCAGCAAAAACTCTACAATGTGCACGTACGCTTGTACATATTCTTGCAATTTGGAAATTCATGATAGGTAATATTACAATTACAAGATGAAACATATTATTTTTTCCGTCTCATTTTTATTGTCCACGTTTCCTTTTTTGGATGTTCCAATTTAATTGTCCACTATTAAAAATAGATAAAGAAGTTTGATAAAGTTTACTATATTAACCTTGTTTGAAATTATTATTACAAACTTTAAAGAAGACTTTAATTAATTAGCTACGGGTAAAACTATCATTTTTTCAAAAAATAAGAAAGAGAAAGCAGTAATAAATGCACTTTTACTAAACTGTGTGTTTTTTGTCGAGAGACAATACTTTTAAGATGGAGAGAGTAATGTAAATGTGAACTTAATGTCATATTTGCATTGTGGAACGCTACAAACAAAAATCAAAGGTAGCATCGATTGATTTCTTTTCGATGTAGGGACTTGTAGACAACAACTTTGCATATAAAGCTAGAAATCTGAAGGTGAAATAAAGCTACCATGTTAAATAAAATAAAGTATTAAAGCAAAAAACTTATTGTTAAATCATTGTATTTTTAAGTTTATATCAATCGAATAATATCATTCCACCTTTTTACATTTGCTCATTCAATTTAGGATGAGAAATGAAAGGAAAAAGAATCTTACAGATATGAGTATATGAAATTAATTATTTACACTGCAATTGATCAAAAAAAGAATTTGATTTAAACATAACCCATACGTTAAAATAAAAATGAGTAGTATGAAAATGATTTTTACCTACAATGATGTGATTACCTATTTTGTTTAAGAAATTAGCATGGAGTCAAGACGACAAACGAACCCTTGTGTTTTTGGTAGGAATAAGCATTATTTATGCCACTATGGTCGTTGCTTTGTGGGACAATCATATACTTAAAAGTAAACTTTTATAAATTATCTTTCAGTTTAAGAGAAATTACGAGAAGATAATCACATTCTACTTTCATTGCTCGTGAAAATAAAAAGTGACAGCGACTTTACACGCGATATTATACAATATATGCTTGTGCGTCAAAGTTCTTAAAAGTTATAATCAAGTGGGAAAATGATTGTAGCTTTTATTCGTTTATTATTTGAGATGATTCTTTCATGCACTTATAACGTGTTCAAACTTTATTGCATGTTGTGAATACGATTTAGTCTTTACCATTACCGACAAATATATATGAGCTTAATCACATCTTATAAAAATATCTTTCGGTGACATTGACTTTCGAGTTTCGATACACAAATTGTGACAACCCGTCGAACAATGTTATTTGAAAACACAGTTGACGCTTTTATAAGTCTAAAATGATGAATTATTAACGCATTATATCTTTAGTTTTTAGTTCAAACATGAAAGTATTCCGTTAGTGTATTATTTTTAGCTTTTATGGGCGTTACACACTTACACCTACACTGAGGTGTTTCTGTGCTTTCAATTTCAATCAGTGCAAACGACAGCATAAGACTAATGTTGAAGATATTCTGTAAAGTTTTCGAGATAAAACATATCTTCATCTTTATATTGTCCTACGTATAAAATAAAGGTGCATACACTCTCAACACTTTTGGGGTGTCCATACATACTTTATGTTTATAAACGTGACACGAATCACAAACTTACATGCAACTCATTGAACAAGTATGGGTCTCAAAGGCATGATCAACTCATCTACACAACACGATATGGATATCAGTTTTTAATATAGTAATTAAAGATCGAGATGTTCCTATTCGAGTTCCAATATAGATTGTTTCGAATTGTGAACTTATACCATTACAGAATATATATTTCATCAATTCTTTTTCAAGTTTTCGATCGATTTATAGGTGGTACAAAAAATAAAATAAATATTTAACATATGAAACTATTTAAAAGTCTAATACGTCGTACTAAAATAATACCGCCTGAGGATAATAGACTGAAGTCTTAAGTAAAAGATAAACTTAAAAATGTTTAGGACAACCGAAACAAAAGTGTGTTGTCTAAAAGTTCAATTATTAAATCGACAAAAAATAAAAAAATATAGTTAGTGTGAATATATAATTATTTGAAACTGTAATCTTAAGAGAGAAACTTTAAACTCTTTAATTAAGACATCATATTATATATAAGACATCAATCTATGTGTGCTCTTTCTTAATATTAAAACTTAACAGGGAAAGATTCCTATCGGTGTAATTTGATTGTGAACTTATTGTTGGAATATTCAAACTAACAAGTATATTTCTGTGTTTCTTGTTATTCTATGTACAGGGACCATTGTTGTATATTTGAAAGTTACTTCCAAAGTATTGTGCCTCTTCTATCAAGTTTATATCTAGAGGGGCTAAAGTGAAAGATGTGTGCCTATAAAATTGAGTGTTTGGCGGATAGTTACCATCATTAATTACCTGTTTTCATAATTAGTTAATTTGTTGTAATTATTTGTTTCGTTGATTGTTACTAGTTTAATGGCTAATTCACTTTTAGATGATGTTAAGTACTATATCAAATCTTGCTTTAGATAAGTAGTATAGTTTTTAAAAATAAGCTAAACCAAACAACCCCTTAGTCCCTTAGTGTTGATTTGGGTCAAAAATACTTCATAACTAAATAAGCTACTTGATAAGTACATATAAATTTGGCATAAAAGTTTGTTGTCTAATGTGAAACGTGCAAACTTTTAATGTTACCTTACTTAGAAATACTTAATTATGTAGCTCAATTTCAACGTAAGCCCGCATTATTACGTTTAGCTTACTTAACAAGTACAAATGTTTGGGCTTCTTACGATTGGACTCGGCGTAAATAATGGGTACAATATAATATGGTATCGAACTCAGCTGGGGACAGTGTGACAAGAAATATCCTCTTGTCCGCGCGCGTATTTTTTTAATATAAAAAAGTATGTTTGTCAATTAAA
Source organism: Tanacetum coccineum (assembly GCA_026074375.1). Classification (NCBI taxonomy): domain Eukaryota; kingdom Viridiplantae; phylum Streptophyta; class Magnoliopsida; order Asterales; family Asteraceae; genus Tanacetum; species Tanacetum coccineum. The sequence goes on from BQNB010209295.1 coordinate 3,472, forward strand.
GTTGCAAAAATATATTATTTTCAATACAATTTCTAGTTTCACTCTTAGTGTAAATGATTTGTGTATCCCTGCAAGCCTTGCCATAACCGAGGGGAAGGCAATATTATTATTGTTGGTACCCTACATGTTGTTGCCGTGCATCCTATCACGTTCACCATCATGAAATGGGAACGATCTGAACCACATCGGAATCGCTAAGTGTTTTTTCTAGATAGATCCAAGTGACTATGGGACAGACTAATAGTTCGACTATTCAAACATTTTCTAACTGTTTCTTAGTAAGAAAACCTCCGAATCTCTACTATAATTATTATCCCAGTTTTAGAATGGTCCTGACTCTGTTTATAAAACAGATTCGTGCACCATTCGTTGCTAAAACACACTAAGCTCAACTAAGTTTTTTCTTCGTTCTTCTGACTTTTAAGGCTTCAATAATCGTAGAGCTTTGAACCGTCATGATGATAGACAACTATGACCACGATCATTGAGGAAGTCAAGACAATCAATCTCGAGCTTGAAGATCTCTTACACACAAGTGCAAGAAAGGGGGATCAGGTAATCTTTATGTTTTCATTTACCACAAATCACATTTTCTAATCGATACCAACATACTTGACTATTATTCCACTTTACTAAAACCATATTGTACATACGTATCATTGCCTAGAAACATATAGTATGGATCCTAACTCTGAGTAACTCAATATCCCGTCCTTCTCAGATATATATATTTTTATTGCGAGTGTGGGATTCTTTTTACATCAGTCTCCCTTATTTTTCGGTTTAATTCTAGGTAGGGGTATGATCTTCTACATTCTAACCGTTCCCCCCCATACCCCCAGCCTAACCAATGTACGATAATCACAATTTGTTCTCCCAGTGGCAAAGCATTTACAGGTATTTGGGTAGAACTATTACCATCTACAATATACACCGGAACGAGCGAGATGCGTAGAGAGCGAGCGGTGCGTGAGCGCCTGCCAAATATAAAGCCAGACGGAAACACAGGTGTCAACGATGATACTTGGAGACATTGAAAACCTTCGCTTCTGATGGTCTCACAATGCCGTCCAAGCCTATACAAAGGTGAACACAAATTCAAGAAAATAACATCCCGTATAGAAAAAACATCTGCATTTGAAGTATAGAGACAGAGATGGCAGAATGGTCTGTTAGTATGGGTAACGGGTTGATATAGGTATGGGTGAAAACAGGTCAGGTAGGCGCAAAACAATTTTTCTCTTTTTTACGTAAATTTAAAATTATTAATGTTTCAAATATGATTATATACTTTAAATTTTGTAGAAAAACGATTAGGAAATTCTCTGAATGAAGTTTGGGTAACTTGTGACCTACTGAATTTTTCAAAATGTTTGCGTTTGAACAAATTTTTATCTTTTCACATTAAACAAAGTACATCCCATATTGACCCGTTGACCCATAAAAGGGTCAAATTGCCACCTTTAAATAGTCATCTGAAACAAAGATGAACAACTATTCATACCATTTATGCCAATCATATTTTAGATTAACAAAATCTGTACAGACTCAGGCTCAATCTGCCAAGCATGGTGAAAACTTGGTGGGGAGCAGAATAAAATTTTGGTGGCGTAAAGACGAAATGTAAGTACCCTAGCACTTGAGTGAGATTTTTGAAATCTATATCGTTCAATTACTGTGAACATCTTTCTGCTGCAGTTATTATGAAGGGCTTGTGAAATCCTTTGACTTTATCAGTAAGAGGCACAAGGTGTGATGTTGGAGAATACTTTCTCCATGGTTAGCAAATACTCTATTACGTATGAATGTTTGACTAAGATGTGCTAAAATATTGAATGGTATGAGAATTCAAGACCTCAAAGATGAACATGACTTGTATCCAAAAATGTGTCTGCTACATTGAATTCTGTATATATCACCCCCTCTCTTTATACTTCAAATACTTTTTTATACTCATTACGTTTATTATTAAACTAAATTTTTGTTGTACATTTCGTGAATTATTTTCTGAAACGGAAAAATTTTCTCCCAGTGGTCAATATAAGTCTTTTGTGTAGTGGTGTTGTAAGCGCTTAGTATTTTTAACCCAAAAAAAGCTTATGTTAATGCATTCATTTTATGGGATTGTCAATATAGTAAAAGCAATAAAGTTTATATTACCCTTATATCAATTTCATCAAGCTCCACTGTGACATTTTCCTTAATAGATGAATCTGTATCACTACATATAAGTAGTTGTGTCTGGAGTGACACCATTTGATCCCATCTCTGATCGAGAATTCTTTCCTTTATTGACGTTGTTTCCTGTCAAACCACATTGAACCATATTGGACCCATACTCCATTGGAACTTGCTTTCTTAGTTTTTGACTTGTTTCTTGTCAAAACGACATACTTTGTTGCTTTTTAATCGACTTCACTTGAAAATGATTACTTATAGGTTACATATCTTGAAGCCTGTGTCTCATTTCGGAGGCTGCTCGAGAGAATCTGTCTCTAAAAATCTGTCGGTCTCTGAAGATCACAAAGCTGCCAACTTTTACTGTACCCCACTATAGGTACTACCTGATAAATATTACTGTAAGGTGTATGTGCTGGTCTAATCGTGACTAATATGCCCTTGAATACCTGATGCTACTGTCTTTTGTTCTTAAACAAGTTTGTGCTAAATCCATTACCTTGTCATTAAATCTGTACATATGTGTTGTTGCTTAGTCATCCATTATCTGGTATGTCATTGGAGGCGCGGCTGATTGTAGCCTAGAGTATAATCTATCATATTAGACTTAGGAAATGATCTACAAATTAGTAGCGTGCGACGCGAGATTTCCTTGGGTATCTAGAATACCCTTGAAAAAGAAACACTCTTTAATAGGTGTCCCTCACCAATTAATGGCTCTTTGTTGTTTAGTGTAGGATTTGTTAGATTAGGATCTATGTACTTTCATGTGGCCATGAATTAATATAATGATTTTTCACAGGACACAAAGGTGCCGATAGGCTCAAAGAAAGAAACATAGGAATGTAAGTGGCTTAGCCGTAATTCCATTTGGTTAGGGAGGTCACAACTCGTCAATATTATGTTGCGCCTTTCCAATAACCGACTGCATGACTATTTTTTTAGCAATAGGTAAGGAAATCATGAACCAATTATAAGCAGCATTATTTGCATGATAGAGAAACAGAATATAAAGAGCATAACTTATGTAGGTTAGTTTTTTGTAGGTATCTGTCGATTATTTATTTGCGCGTGTGAATAGAAATTTCTCACTAGTATGGATATCACTAAATGCGATCGAAGGGTATCAAAGTGTAATCAATTAATATTTATATTTCTTTATGATGCAGGTTATCTTTACAATGAATCAAATATCGAGCGCGCTAGAAGAACAAACGATCGGTAGCTGGGGATTCTAAAATTGGAAGACTTGACAGTTTTATCAAGAATTGACAGGGTCCCTGTCAGGGAGGGTTGGCAAGAATTGAACTTTTCTTCTTTAAATAATATCAACACACCAACTTACCTAAGATAGTCCTCTGAAATATTTTCATTCGCGTATTGTGTAAATAAAAAGTCAAGAATTGGACCGTTTCCGAAAACCACGAACCCTGGATAATGTAGCGCATCATGGAACAACATTTCCTGGAATTCCAATTTAATTTCCATGGCTTGATATTTTGATCATATCATGTTGCATATTTGGATTAATAATATAATCTCATCTTTATAAACTGGTTCTATTGGATTTAGAAACTTTATCATGTATAATGGCATTTCGTATAGATCTCATGATAATTAATTTACCATGATTTATTTAAGCTATTTAAATATAGGATTACAAAAAAAATAGCTTTATTATATCCTTGATGATATTCCCACATACATGTGACCCTTTATGGTTTACTGTTTCGTGACTGATTTCCGACGACCCTCCAACAGAATTAATTCTGACTGACTTCCGACGGAAATTACCGACAAAATTCTGACACGTGATTTTCGTCGCTATTTCCGACAGAATTCCGGCATATATTAATTACCGACCATAGAAAATGCGACAGACTGTTTTTGTCACAGATCCGTCGGAAACCATGTATACCGATGGAATTCTGACGGAAATGTCTGTCGCTATTGCCCTGTTATGTTGTAGTGTTATATTGTCCTACATATAAAATAAAGGTGCATACACTCTCAACACTTTTGGGGTGTCCATACTTTATGTTTATAAACGTGACACGAGTCACAAACTTACAACTCATTGAACAAGTATGGGTCTCAAAGGCATGATCAACTCATCTACACAACACGATATGGATATCAGTTTTTAATATAGTAATTAAAGATCGAGATGTTCCTATTCGAGTTCCAATATAGATTGCTCGAAATGTTGAACGTTATATTCACCATAACATGAATATAAAATTCAATCATTCTTTTTCCAAGTTTCGAATCGATTTATAGGTGGTACAAAAAATAAAATAAATATTTAACATATGAAACTATTTAAAAGTCTAATACGTCGTACTAAAATAATACCGCCTGAGGATAATAGACTGAAGTCTTAAGTAAAAGATAAACTTAAAAATGTTTAGGACAACCGAAACAAAAGTGTGTTGTCTAAAAGTTCAATTATTAAATCGACAAAAAATAAAAAAATATAGTTAGTGTGAATATATAATTATTTGAAACTGTAATCTTAAGAGAGAAACTTTAAACTCTTTAATTAAGACATCATATATAAGACATCAATCTATGTGTGCTCTTTCTTAATATTAAAACTTAACAGGGAAAGATTCCTATCGTCGTAATTTGATTGTGAACTTATCCCATTCTAACACAAATAATTTTAGAAATGATACGTTTTACCCTTAATAGGAAACTGCATTTTATTGACAAAGTTTTTAGTGACACAAAAGATATGTTAGATGTAATTTTGTGGTGACTCTTTTTTAAAAGTGTAAGTAAAAAGTTAAACTTTGAAATTTACTAACATTTTCTATGAAAAATATGCATGACAAGAAATAAATTCATAAAGTTTTGTGTTCGTATAAACATGAGGATTATTCACGCATACCGGCTACAGTATATTGTAGATTTAACTTATGTGAATTTTTTTATGTATGATGTATAATAAGTGAGAGAAGTTAATAGTTTAAATTGTAATTAGTTTTTTAATAATTGAAAATTTGCGTTGTCTTTTATAAATAAAAGTATTTTAGTATAATAATATTATTTAAATTTTAAGTTTTTAAGTTTTAAGCAAATTTTTTTTCTATAAGTAGTATTTATTATATATAAATAATGTTTTTTTTCTATAAGTACTCCCTCCGTCCCAAAATTATTGTCCTTTGACAAAAAACACACAGTTTAAGAAAAATACATTTATTACTGCTTTCTCTTTCTTAATTTTTGACATAATGACAGTTTTACCCTTAGCTAATTAATTAAAGTCTTCTTTAAAGTTTGTAATAATAATTTCAAACAAGGGTAATATAGTAAACTTGATCAAATTTCACTATCTATTTTTAGTAGTGGACAATTAAATTGGGAGATCCAAAAAAAGAAACGTAGACAATAAAAATGAGACGGAGGAAGTAGTATTTATTAGATACAAGTAGGATTTGAGAGATTTGTTCTTTGAATCATGGACAGGCATGTCTGATCATGTTTTTTTTTTTGAACGGCAACTTTTATTCAACTAGCAAGGTGCTAGAAAAGAAACATTACAAGGATATCAGATTAGGGTTTTTCAACCAAGTCTCCCAAGAAAAAGAGGCAATACATCTATTAACGCACCAAAAATAGGAACGAGAAACAATGTCGTCAAAAAGAGTTTATTTGATGTAATCATGAGTAATTAATAAAAGTGTTCACCTTTCAAAAAAAAATATGAATAACTTACAACACTTGTTAGATGAGCACACAAAAAACTCCAATTATCTTCTTTTTTAATTTTGTCGACACTTTTATACATTTAGTTACATCTAGTCACACAGTTTTCATATGTCACTAAATCACAAATTTTTAGCATCACTCATGTATTTGCATATTTAAATTTATAAAAGCAATCTTTTTTACACATTTTTCACGCAACCTCACGTGTATCTTTTATAAACTTGAGCTTACAACCTCACACTATCGTGTTAAGTTAAAATGGATAAATAATAACTTAGTCGAAACTTTGCTAAAAATCAATTACAGACAAAAATGTGTCATCTGGTTTGGTCGCGCTATCGTTTTTTTAGAGTTAAGTACATTTTTGGTCCTTGTAGTTTGGTGCGCTTTTCACTTTCATGACAAAGAAATAAATTCATAAAGTTTTGTGTTCGTATAAACATGAGGATTATTCACGCATACCGGCAACAGTATATTGTAGATTTAATTTATGTGAATTTATTTAAGTATGATGTATAATAAGTGAGAGAAGTTATCAATTTAAATTGTAATTAGTTTTTGAATATTTGAAAATTTGCGTTGTCTTTTATAACTAAAAGTATTTTAGTATAACAATATTATTTAAATTTTAAGCTTTTAAGTTTTAAGCAAATTTATTTTTTTCTATAACGCTATGCACTATCATAGTCGGTCCCGACCTGTACTTTCCGGCGCCACTTCAGCTTTCTCTCTCCGACGACCTACAGACAATTTTTTGCCAATATGAGGTGACCTTCATTTTTTTTAACATCAATTTTTTTTTGAACGGCGATTATTATTAAAAAAAAACTAGCAAGGCGCTAGATTACATCATAATAAGGTTCGGGCTTTTAAGCCAATCATCCCAACCGAAACAAGAATTACATCTAGAACGACACCAATTGAAAGACATACATACAACATCATCAAACAAAGACGCCTTCTTAGGACCCTTGCTATCGAAT
>BQNB010209301.1:0-10346 GCA_026074375.1 Tanacetum coccineum
TTAATACTAGATGCAAAATATATGAATGAATTGGGTTTTAAGTGTATTTTCCATTGGTATAATTTTCATCAAATATTATATAACACAAAAAAAGTATTTAAGGTCAAAGTTGAACTAGTTTGACCAAACTGGACATTTATTTTGGGACGGAGAACTAACTTTTTAATTTTCGATTATTTTGTGTGTCGATTCCCAAAAATTACTTGATTCGATACCCCAAAATACGTCAATCAATACACAAAATAATCGAAACTCAAAAAGTTAGTTATTAAATTGTCCGATCCTAATGTACTAGTAGTAGATTCAACTCAAAAAAGTGACAATTAAGATGAACATTAAAGCAAGATGGTGTCCATAATAATGTTTCTTAGGTTTGAATCTACATTTAGTTTGTGATTTTTTTTTATATAAAGGCTAAAATGCATAAAATTGAAGAAAAAGGTATTAAATAGATGGTGAAATTTTATACTATTCTTTTTTGTTGGTTAGGGGTATTCTTGTTATGATATTTGCCCATTAGATTTTGACGGCTGCTCCAAATTAGAGATAGCGATTGTAGGAACCAAATTTGACTTATTCTTGATGCTGGTTTACACAAATGCTACACAAATATATATGGTCATAATAAGTTTACATAAGCCGAAAAGTTTCAAAATAAGACACAAAAATTGAGCAATAAGCCATAAGCCCCTTATATAAGGTTAAACAAACACCCCCTGCATATTAGATCTTAAGGGTTGCTCCAAATTAGAGGCAGCAATTGTAGGAACCAAATTTGACTTGTTCTTGATGCTGGTTTACACAAATAAGTGAATAATAACCTTGTGTTGAGCTTAGTGGTTTAGCGGTTGATCTGTGTGCGATTCTAGTAAACTATTAGTGTATTACGTAGTAGTTTTTTGTCCAAAGTAGTCAATGTGCACGGAACTTGGCTCATAGTAGTTTCTGAGGAGTCATGACCGGCTTGTGGTCTCTTAACATTCTCATGCTTACAACATCTTTGTTATTGAAAAGATGAACCTTTTGAGTATAAAGGTGTAAGCGCATCTTTCGGTTTTGGAAGTGGTGGCATAATTCCCTACTTGGATAATTGAGCAAAATAGCAACGTACTTAAACACTTTTACCACTTTTACAACAAACTTATTAACATTTCCAAAAATAACATCTGCTCATTCTTTACTAGTCACAGCAACATACTTTGATAGTTTGATCTGTAACCTATACTAGGCTTAGGCTAATTGCAACATTGTTTATCTAATGGTTATAATTGCTAAGATATTGAGAAATTATGTTACTATTTCCGATAAGATTAAACATGTTGCTGTTATTGGTAAAAGTGCGATAATATGGTGTTTTACTCGATTATCCCCTCTTGTTCTTCTCCTATGAAAATATGTTGTGTGATGATGAAGTTTCGGGTACACTATATACTTTGCGAAAGCGAAGAAAGGGCAGATGCAGAGACAACCTCGTGACCCTGATCTAATTGTGAATCTTCATTTCAGCCACAAGAAGAAGCTGAAGTCAAGAATACAAACAGAAAGTCTGAATCAGAGACACCAAAAGCTGAAACTCACCTTAATCGAGAAGGCGACCCAAGTAAATCATTTGATTCCCCTGCACACCCTAAAAGGGCCTCAACACCGTCAACACCGCCACATAACCAAACAAGGGGTGGGGCTAGGAGTAACACGGCTTCTCCAATGTGGGAAAGAAAGGTTTCATCCGATAATAGCCATGCGGCCTCTTCAACTCCTGGAAGATCCCGCTTGAGACAAGTTAATCTTGGTGATGAAAGTGTACGTTTCTTAAACTGCTTATAACTGTTCAATTTTGTGATATGATTGTAACAGTACGTATACATGATCTTGCAGCCTGATGGCAGCACTGCTGTTCCCGTGTTTGGTGACTGGGATGATGCTAATCCGGCTTCAGCTGAAGGCTACTCCCACATATTCAACAAAGTACGAGAGGAAAAGCATGGCGGAGGGAAGTCCCCGAGGATAACGAGTAATGATTCTACTTTTTATGGTCAAAGAGCTGATACTAAAAAGGTAAATGGTCCACATTATCAGATTATACTTTTTGTTGGTATCGAAATAGCATAATGGGTGGCTCAGATAATGGTTCGAGATAAAAAAAAATTTGTATGGGTTCCAAAACAGTTTTTGCTAAAAAAAAGCATGAACTTTTCTAAACGATTGGGTCAAATATGATAAAAATAGCTATGTTATACCAATAATAATTGGGTTAATACGCAAAGAAGTTACTAAAGTTTGGCCAAATGTTCACTTAAGTTACTATTGTTTTTTTGGTTACAAATAGGTTACTCAAGTATACGGATTTATTATTTGGGTTACTGAACCTTTAAAACAGTTTACAAAGAGGTTACTCAAGTATACGGGTTTATTATTTGGGTTACTGAACCTTTTACAAATTTGTCTTGCTGACCCTTAAAAAAAAGTCACCCGTATACTTGGCCAAACTTGAGTAACCTATTTGTAACAAAAAAAACAATAGTAACTTAGGTGAACATTTGGCCAAACTTTAGTAACTTTTTTGTACATTAACCCATAATAATTATACAAAAGTTACATAATGTGATTTTGAATATTGTATGCACTAAGAATGCAATTTGGTCAGCTTTAGACCCGTTTCGCTTATTTGACCCTTTGTTACGTTTTCTGAGCTATTGTAATATTTGACCCGTTGAGATAATTCATAAGATGAATCTCCCCATTCAAAAGTAACTGACTCGATATTGCTAGCTTTAGGCACAAGTGCACAACTGTGAAGTATCAACTATCAACTCGTAAATATTTTTAAATGATTCAAAATTCTTTACAGGGTTGGTGCAGCTGCTTTCCATGGGGCAAAAAGTGATTTCTGGCTGGCTGTTTGAGTGCGGTATTGTGGGCTGTACTGTTATGTATCTGTAATCAATCGATTTTTTATCTTGTTCGTAAATTCTAGGCCAACTCTTCCTGTTGTCCTACAGGGAGTATTTATTTCTTATCTTTCCCATTGTTTGCGCATGATGTTTGTATGCCCGATTTGTTTAATGAAAATTGGAAAAGAGAGCCAAGAAAGACCCTGGTAAAAAGTTGTAACATATTTGACCAACAAAAGTCACCATTAGTCAAAGCTCTTTTATTCTTGTATTTATGTACACTACAATATACGATACCTCGACAAAGGAAATGTCACGCGTACAGAACACTACAGAAGCACAAGTGGAAAATTTTGTACCATTGAAGACTAAACATGCTTCGACATTTCTTGTTTTTTGGTATCATATTTCTGATAATCCGGTATGCCATGAAGTTGATGTTTGTGATGGTTTGCACCTCGCTTTAACAGCTAAGGTTTTTACAGTTCTGGGGCATGGGTCTCCAAATACGGAATTAGAGACTTCTATTTTGCAGCTATTTTGTCCCTCGCAAGCCTGTCGATAGTTCATAAGAAAAAGTGTAAACAATAATCCTTTTAACGCAAGCCTGCCATGTATGTATTCATCTATCTTACCTTGGACAAGATGGACGATGAAGTTGCTGCATGACATTTGCCTGTTGAATATGTTAGGCAGCTACCTTGAGGGGTTCCGTAACTAGCGAAATCTATTGATGCAATATTATAACCATCTTCACACTGCAGCTGCATAACTGGATTCCTCTGGCTCGTTGTAAGTTCTCCATTTGAACGGGACCATGTTTGGACAGGTGGATAGTAATCCTCGGATACATAAGCACAGACAGTTTCAGTCGAAACCGTCTTTACAGAAATTTTAAGTGGGTTCCCTCCTGTTTCCTCGAATAGAACAAGAAGATTGTCTGTTGGCTGTAACCATGATCTTGGTACATGATACCTGTTTTATTCAAATCACCACGTCAAAACTGCAACCACTTTTACTAGGTTTCGTAAATAACTTATAGTTGCGTACTTGCATACAATGGTACAACATAAAGGTGGCAAAATGGGATGTGCGGGTAGAAATAGGGGTGAGCATCGGGACCAAACCGACCCGTCCCGACCCGATCCCGACTCATCCCGAAACCGACATCGTGGAAAACCCATCCCGAGTCCCGACCCGAGTAAGGTCGGTTTGTGTCGGTCGGTGTCGGTTTCGGTCGGTTTGTGTCGGTTTTCGGTTGTCGGTCGGTTTTGCTCACCCCTAGGTAGAAATGAGTCCGGATTAAAATGGGTAATTTGTGGTGCGGGTCGAGTCAGATTGGTTTGGCATTAAACACTTGGCTACTGTATAATTAAATTGAATGGCTTAAGAGGGTTTATGCATTAGAAATACGCTTTGGGCAACTATTAACATGTTCAGCCCTTTTCCTTTTTAGTTACTGTTTTTTAATAATACACGTCTGAAATTTTAGATAAAAACATAACCCAGATTAACCCATTCATAAGTGAGTGGATCGAAATTGCGACCTCTAGTATTACATGGAAAACACTGTCTTTAAAGAATATTACCGAGTCTGAGTAGGCTTGCCACAATTTGTATTGCATTTGTCAGAATCATAAGCTCCACGGTAATCACAATTTTCTTGACATCCGTCTTTTGGGGAAACAAGAGTCCAGTATCTTCCTATATGATGTCCATTAACCCATGCTTCACCTTTACCCATACTGCTCATATCAATAACCACTGGATCTTTCCCGCCTGGGGAATCAAAATGTGTCTGCCATCAAACAATAAAGAAAGAGAGAGTAACATTGGTACTGTTATCCTTGAATCGTGATATCTTATTAGGAACTAGATATTCTTATATATCGAAAGCTAGTGGACAGAAACCATTAACAATAAAATGTAAAATATCGATGTATGATGTATAAACCAAGTTGCACCGATAATATATTGAAGATATCAGTTGACAAAGTATAGGTTGCACGGCGTAGTGACATGATCAATTTCTTACAACCGTGCCAAACTCGAATAGAAATTTACTTGATTTTGTAAAAGCATAGTGATATGCATAATCTATTGTGGCATGTGAAGTAAATTCATTCATAGCTTGAAGAGATAAATGTGCAAAGTAAGCTTAGCTTAATTTTACCTTGTACCACGAAAGGATTGATGGAACCTCTTCTTCCGTCAGATTAATCCAATCCGAGCTTCCATAATCATCAGTAGCAAATATTTTCATGAATTCTCCTTTAAGTCCAACCTATGATAAATATTGATATCAATTTGGTTTGTGAAGCAATGCAAATGAATAACTAAATAACTAGAGTATATAAGGTTGTTTTCCTTTAGCATATTATCGTTGCCTACTGATAAACTACTAAATGCTGATAATATCAATATTGTAGTTTAGTGGACACAAAAATTTTCGGACTCTGACCAGAACAGAATTCATTATTAAACCTTGTACTGGCAAATTGGTTTGATGAGTTAAGCTTATTTGAGATGTTCAATCCTCAATACATGTGTATGACTACCATCCTTACAATATTGGGAAGAACTCAGATGCACTAGAAAACCAAACCTCTCAGAAAATTTTCCTACTCTATAAAAGCGCTAATGTTGAGAAGCATTACTTATAAAAGTACCTGATAGGTCCACTGTGAATGTGTTAGATTAACATCCCCGTTCTTGAAATCTGTTAGAGTGATCTGACCCTTAAATCCTGCTCCATCTTTCTCAAGAAAGGCACCATAGTTCTGCAGGAATGATAATTTAGTTTTAAAATATAATGCAGTCTCAGAGGACTAGAGGTGACACATTTACTTACAATGGGTCGAATTGGGTTGCGTCTAACTCAAAAACTTAAGCCAAAAGAGGAACCGGTCAAAACCCAAAACTTTAGCTACAAGAGGAATTGGGTTGCTGCCTAACCCAACTCGACTTGCCCCATTTTAATAAAATTGACCCATTTCAACCCAACCCAACCCGACTTTGCCCATTCTGCGATTCTTAAGTACCTGCAGGCCCACTGTCTGTGACAATAACATCAATTCATTGTATCCTTGCTTAAGTTGAACTTTCTGAACAACCTCAACCCAGTCACCTTTTGCACTTCCTGTATTTGGAATACACATATAAGGGTTAGGTTCTGTAAGGTGATATGCTACTATTATAAAGATAGAACAATGATGCAACGTTCAATTTAAGTGCCGGGAAACAAGTTGCAAGATATATTCTCGGGCAACCAGGACAGCTTGATCTGGTAGCCAGAAAAGGTGTCTTGGTCGTGTAAGGTAGAGTGGGAAGACGGTAATAGGTTAAAATAAGTTTGACTTAAAATGGGTCATTTTAGTATGGGTACAAGCAGGTTGGATTCGATTGACCCGAACACTTTTTATCTTCTTTGGTAATGCATAATTTGTGAATTGTATGATTAGAAAATCAGGACTATTACATTATCGATCAAGATCTTTAAATAATACAGTATAAGCATCTTTCAACCCATTTGACCCGAATCTTTTATCTAACTTGCTTATTTGACCCGTTTGAGATACAACACAACTCAAATAAGTTCAAGTCCACAAAGTAGAAGCATTGGAGGTTACCTATCAGTTGTCCATTGATGAAAATACGGACCACATCACGCATGCTATCAATTCTAAGTGATGGACTAATTGCATTTTCCTTCCAGTGTGCAATGTCCTCATCAGAAACATATACTCTGCATTTTATTGAAGCAATATTTATCATACAATTTAAAAAATTTAGAGCTCCTTCAAGAGTGAAACAAGGTAACAAACACCAAATGATGACATAAATAAGACTCGTTTATATTTAATGACTTCTTGAATATAAAAACATGAATTGAGGAGGTAAGTTAACCAGCATGTCAGCACATAGAAGACTTTCAACTGACCAATGCTAGTTTCATATAAGACGAATCTGGTAACTTATAAACATATCTTTTCTAATTGTGCACTGGAAACCTACAAAAACAGAGCTGTTATTATGGCCATGCTGTACCTGGTGATATACCATAAATAATCTGATCGGTCTTTTGTCACATTTAGATGCTCCAAAATGCCTTGAACAGTGAAATTATCGCCCCAAACGCCAATGGGCTCCTTAAGAGTCATCCATGATCCAGAGCCAAGCGGGTCTTCCTTTTGAACCATTAAGAGCTCGGGAGCAGAAGTTTTTGTAGATGATGTAGGCTCAAGATCTACCACTTTGATGGAGGTCTGCGCCCCAACCTGGTCCATTTTTAAAAGAATGCAGTTAGCAAATAAACTCATGAGTAGGCGATTAGCTATCATGGGAATAAAAGTAAGATGTGAACGGAAGTTGTCAAATAGTTACAAAATTCAAACCTTTGCAGTGTTCAATACGGTGTTTTTGCAGTCTGGAAGTATGCTCACAGACCATGGTGGTAAAGTGTATGATTGTCCAAGGAATTGTACAGTGCTTGATTTATGTTCATCGATATTTGCCAGGAATGCTGAGCAGATACTTGTATTACCACCACGGTAAACATGTGCCTGAACAAATAGTGCAGACTGTGTCAATCTACTATCACAAGTTTGATGATAAAAGCAGAGGACTTGAACAAACCTCCTGCGAAGATCCTAATTTTATATACTGAGGTGAGTCAGCAGCAACTAGTGCAGGCTCACAAAGCTTTATAGCAGCATGCAGATCCTTTAGATGCCCATATTTAGGCTGGCTTAGAAGACCTGAACAAAGTGGAACCATTTTCAATGTTAATATAAGCCAAAAACACATATTAACACCCGCTATGAGTAAGTAAAGATAATAGATACACATACTTGGATCTTACCATATTCATCAATTGGAGCATCATAATCATAACTAGTGACATAATTAGGACCTCCAGAAGTCCGGCCGAAATTTGTCCCGCCAAAAAACTAGTACGTATAGAAGAAAAACAAAGATCAATACTACTGCCATTGACATGGAAAATGTTCATAAAAGAAATTTATCTCAGCCTGTCTTAGAATTAAACATTCTAATAGTAATTAGAGGTGGTAGAAGCGATAAATACAAGGGGACATGTGTCAGGTATGATAAAGTATAATAATTTTGTAGGATACTAGGATGGATATTCAGTGTAGCGTTCCCTACCATATAATAATTCTGAAAGCTCCCCCCTCGTTGATAAAATCGAGCGACTGCAAATGCGAGGTCCTCAACAGGCCTATGAGCAGTCTTCCCTCCCCAAGTCGTATACCTTGCATACCAGATGGAAACATTAAAATAGTTCTGTTGATATCTATTAGATACATTCAAAGATGTGTATCCATTCATACTCCTACTGTTTAACATGTCCAAACTTTGAGAAAGTAAACAAAAATATGCTGAGAATTGCATACCATCCATCCCAATTTTCGGTCCACAGTACTGGTTTCTTGTTGGAGTTTGGTTTGAAGCCATCACAATAGTATCCATTGCAGGCATCTATCTGCAGGAAATATGGGAGGAGACATTTAGAAAGCAAGTAATGCATGATAAATATTTGACAATTTGCACGTTTCAAAAAAAAAATCATGTTACTGACAAAATCAGATTGTTGTCATTATAAGCATAAAGGTCGGACAAGTCAAAACGGGTAATTTTATGTAAGGTTGTATTAACCCAAAACACATATTTTATAATTTAGAAATCGTTAACTTTTTTATAAATGCTTTGCGTGCACATTTGATTACAAAAATTATATTATTTCATCCATAATCCAAAATTTGATATTTATAGTCAACAAAGTAGGAAGGTACAATGTATTCCGGAGCATCAGTTTGCTTGCACATAACCCATGGGACACCAGCTCCAAGTCCAACAGCCATATTTGCAGCCCATTTTACGTAGTCTTTTCCTTTTTGGCCATATGAGCCTTCCATATTTCCATATTCGTTTTCAATCTGATACAACAACTCCAATAAGTTAATCGCTTACAATTCTAAAAAAGCCTATACCTAATGATTTAATAAACTGAAAGCGAACCTGCAGCATGATGATTGGGCCACCTTGCCAAGAAAAAAGAGACTCGTCCCGCATCACATCTACTATTTTCTTGACAAAACGTTTCATCTCTTCCTGCAATAACATAATGCAACACGATTATAACCTCTAACACCAAGCAATATTAAGGGGAAAGTAACAGATTAAACATAAAGCATACCTTAAAAGGTGCATTGTCTGTTCGGAATACAATTCCAGGAATATCACGAAGCCACACAGGAAACCCCCTGCACAGTCATAGTGTTTTATTGAGCACAAATAATTCAATGTATTTAGGACAAAACTGAAACCAAGCTATATTTAACTAGATTAGGGGAAAAGTTGAGACCCAAAGTTCCACTCTGCACAAACATAGGGGCCGATCCGAAGATGCAGATACAGCCCACTTTCTCCCACCAACTTTACAAACTTCACGAGATCATATCTATCCTCGAAATTATACTGAACAAAAGAGGAATAAAACATGAAGAAAGTGAGACATTGCATGTAATCATCTAGCAAATACATCTAAAAATGAAACCAAGAAAGAAGACTAAAGTGACTAGCACACCTGTCCTCTAACTGGCTCATGGCCGCTCCAGAATACATAAGTTTGCACGACATCAGCCCCGCCTTCTTTACTCTTGGCAATCAGATCAGGCCACATCTGACATCAGGTAAAACCAATGAGTTGCACTATATAGCAGCATAAAACACTTGATGTCAAAACCCGACTGGACTAGTCTCTAGTATATACAAGATACATGTGACGCTTAATGCTTTAACAAAAGCCTCAGTTAAGTACTTTAAGATATTTTTTGTCAAAAGTCAAATTGTCTTCCACGTTTTCTTATGCTTTATCAGTTCCACACAACACTACTAATCATATGCTTACAGAATTCGCCCAAAAAGACAAATTAAACGTAATCCCAAGCTTATCGAGTACTTCACTGACAATAAAAAGAAGACACTGCTGTTTAATATAGTCAAACTCGTGTTCCCCGATTCCTTACATTCCTACTCATAGACACTAGTCAACTAACTGCCACGTGGGCAGAAATGATAAACTCATAAATCCTCTTAATTACCGTCCTAGTCATCCTACTAACTGCCACGTTGCAGTTTTTAAAGCCTACCAAAACCATCACAAAAACAACTACATTCATCATTTTACGTCTCTTCAAAACAACCTAACAAAACACTAACTATACTCCTAGTCAATGACACGTGGCAATAATCAAACACAATTTCTCTAAGTTTGGCAAAACTAACACTTAAGAGGCAAATGTTCGTTTTATAAAAGCGTTTGTCAACATAATAAGCACTAAAATGACAGTAAAAAACTACTATACACTTAGTTATTTTACTAGCGTTTTAAATAGAAGCATTTAAACAAAATCCAAAAGCCACAAACTCGTT
>BQNB010209304.1:0-10345 GCA_026074375.1 Tanacetum coccineum
ATTTCCATTAAAAACAAACGCGTACAATACTAAAAATAAATAGTGACTTTATTAATGTCGTACATTGTCTTAAAACACGGGGTGTTATACTAAGGTACGTCTCACTTTTCATCTTCGTAGAATATAGATTATAAGTAAATGTCTATGTGTTACTATGATGTTGTAGTATAATTAGTTCTTAGAAAATGGTGTAGTCTCTAGAGATACCATTTGTTGGTTCTCTAGATGTTTACTATGAACTATTCTTTCGTATAGATTATAGTCATACGTCTATTTGGGAATTAACATCCCCGTTCGGGCAAGTAGCACTTGCTAGTATTCCGGTTGAACGGAACGACGAACGTATACCACGTCGGACTCATAGATGTTACGGGTTGAACATCTACATTGGGCACCATCGTTTATATGTAGTTGATACATACATTGTTGAGCTTTAGTGTCATGAGCTTAGTGCATTTCGTAATACATTTTTGTGATATTGTAATTGCTACTATATTAAAAGGAAATCTTGCTATCCGCCTCATTTAATTTATAAACTTATAAATTCACCAACATTATTGTTGACATTTTAAAACATGTTTTCTCAGGTACTTAAGTGCTAGGTGTTAGCTTGATGTGCATTGGAGTCTAAACAATACAAGATTACTTTTCAAACTACACTTAGAGGTCGTTCTCTCATGACTTGTGCAATGGTATTATGAAGTAATGCCCCCGGAAATATATTCTCGCTGCGACCCATTTTTGGGGGTGTTACAGATTGGTATCAAAGCCAAGGTTATGAAGAATTAGGTTGCATATTTTACCTAGACTATAACCGTTTTCAAACATTGCACCATATAAAATTTTTTCAAGGGACATACATACATTACTGGTTTGTTTCTAGTATACATGCTTACATAACATGCACCATTTTAGCATTAGTTGGTTATACTAAGTGCTTACATAGGTTATATACGTGCTTACATGACATATATATATATATAGACAGATATATATATATATATACACATTTCCCTACGTATATCTTACATTTATTTATATAAGAATTATTTATATAAATACTAGAACATTTCTTAAGGCAAGGTAGTACTATAAGCTTGTAGGTTCCAAACATTAGCAAACATTAATTTACCTTATAGGATACTGATGACGTATAGTCCAACCTCGGGTCATGAACCCGACCCGCGAATAGTACTTATACCCAGGCCCATAATGAATGGGCCATAGCAACATCAATACGGGTTTCCAAGGCCCGAATGGTACTGCCTATGGCGAAGCCCATGACATATGGGCTATCACAATGAGGATTTTAGGCCCATGAGGTCCAACTAGCGCACACGTGCGCAGGTATCTATAACAACCGTTACGAACGGGTCATAATCATGAGGTGGGCCCACTAGTTACTAAATAACGGTGGGGCCTCTTGGGTACTAACCTAATTAATGGGACAAAGCCCATTAGGGTTCGGTGAGTATATAAAGAGCACCCCGGCTCTCATCTAAGGTATGCTCTCATAACCCTAACCTTCTACCTAAACCTAAACCGATTACTTACTCTCACGCCGGAGGATAATCGTGGGAGACAATCCCACGGTAAGCCTAACGGTGCTTTGCTTTCTTAGTGCGCAGGTCTCAGACATCAAGACTTAATTGATACAGGAACCGGAGCCTAGCAGATCCGTATTACACCTAATTCGGACCTAATCAAGGATCGTCCAACTTTTGTATCAACAGATTGGCGCCATCCGTGGGACCCAACACTAAAAACATTGTTCTAGGAATTATGTATTAACTTGTATTGGAAGTTGTAGTATCAAGAAAACCATGTAGTCTTTTGGTAGGAAGAAATAAAGAACCCAATTATCTATCAAATTATGGTATTGTGAAAATTTCGTCAATCTTATTTCAACTCTCTACTTATTCGCGCAAACCACTTACTAAAATATTATGACTTTATGAAACATTTCACTATCAAATAATAAACCGTTTTACTATTGTTAACAAATTATTTTACTATCTTGAGATATTTAACTATTGTCTTATAAACCATCGTTTGGTCATCTCGCAAATCATTCCGTTGTCTCCTTGTAAACTACCTTGTTTTCTCATTTGGTAAATCATTTTCTCATGTTGTAAATCATTTTGACATTACTTTAGACCTCAAATATACATAGCCTGATCACCTACGTATAATTCAGGAAAGTACCATGCCATGCTGAGAAGTAGTCACCTCAAAACTTCTGTCAAAATCAATTTTCTACTTACGCTCTTAAAGAGCAAAGTTTTGTGTGCGTATTCATAAAACGTGTCGGTCACGAGAAACTGAGTTAATAATCATAATAATTAGATAGACCTTTACACCATCTTACTACATAGAGCTGACATTATCTCACACCAAATCCTAAGGGTCTTCTGGTATAAACATGGAGTTAAAAACATTAAGATGACAAATCTACTTAGCACATATTAGGTGGATTAAGACGAGTATATACACCTCTTCATCAACACTATTCTGAAAGACAACTCGAACTGAATTGCGGGACGCAATTCTTTTAACACGGGAAGACTGTAACAATTCACATTTTCGCGTCCTTTACGTAAATAAATATTCAACTAATTATTTTAAACTTTTACGCGCTCATTTTTATTTTTCAACGTCTGGTTAAATCGCGTAAACTAAAAGTCAACAATCAACGTAAACGGGCATCAAACAAATAAAGGTTTACATCAAACAAGTGTTTTACTATTTTTACGAAAATAATTTATAACTTTTCACTTTTTATTTTTATTCGTTACGTAAAACGGTTATGTTTTACGATAAATTACATATTTGCATGCATACGCACCATTATACCCAATACCCAAAAATTATAAAAACACTCACCCAAAAGCAACGCTAGCCGAATATATATACATGCGCAATCAAAATTAAATCAAGTAAATTCCACTACCTAATAAACTACATTATGTTTTATCCTATGGATAATTACTTTTGTATAATATTTGTTCAAGCCACCAAGACCATCACCTTTGTCTCCAAGGCATGTAAATGCACAACAAGAATCAAGGAAAAGAAAGAAAGAACATGTGCATGCTTGTTTGTTAGATCACATCATTCTTACAACATGTCATACATCTCTTATGATCATTAAACAAGTATATCTATTAACCCATGGATCAAACCCTAAAGCTTTCATGAATATCCAAGCCACACTTTTGTCTCCCCATGGTTGAGGAATTCGGCAGCCAACAAGGAACAAAGAAGAACAAGAATTAAATCAACATCAACCCCACTAAGTCATCCTCTACATAAACAATATTATTTACTATCCAACATATAAGCCCTAAACCCTTAACCATGGGATAACTAAGCAAAAATATGTCTCCCATGCTTGCCATTTCATTCGGCTGGAAACAAGGCCCCAAATGCATGCCTAAGCTTCTATCACTTCATGTCTTATACATAAGTACATGTTCTCTTACAACGCTATACTCTTTCAAGACCTAGACTTAATATTTAAACACAAAAACCATACCCTAAACCCATTCAAACCGTATACCCATTTCACAACCCCAATACCACTTGATAGTTTCACTAGATGGCTTACTTACACATGTTTAGCTATATATAGAAGCCCTAAAGTAAGTATATCACACACACTTATTATTTCAAGAAAATAAAGCATAAGGCTCTATTGTTTCCAACTTTTCAAACCGTAATATGCAACTAGAAAAGATGTACATAAACCCATCTCACTATAATCCTAATAACCATTAGATAAAGCCCATGATCCTTTTTATAAAACTCCTTAAAACCCACGTATCTTCTTGTTTTCTGCTTCACACGCAAACCACAACAATAAACCTCTTTTCATCACTATACCTTGACCATGTTATGCCCCAAAAATCCCTTACCTTATCTGGATTAACACAAAAACGTGACCTCAAGGATAGAACACTATACGTGCACTTTTATTTGTGTATAAAGAACCTTTGCATATTGCTTTGCAAACACAGAGAACACAACACAAACAAAGTTGTAATTATACTCTCTTCACCTTAGTTCTCCTTGTCCTCCTATCCTTGTTTTGACTCACATACAATAACACAATCAGGTTCATACTCATTATCCTATTTTAGTTTCTTGTTCTTTTGGTTTTGATTCACAAGAACACAAAAGCATCAAACCACCAATTTCACCCGTAACAAACACTAAATTTCCATAAAACCCTAACTAGCTCTTTGGGTTTTTCTTTTCGTTGTTCCTGTGGTCGAACACATCAAGGTAACAAAACGTTAATCGGGTTCGTGATCATAACGGGGGTTCAAGTAGTAGAATTGGTTAAAGTGTTTGGGTTTGTATGTGAGAGGGGTAAAATCATTAGGGTTTTCGTTGGATCAAGTCATACCCACGTCTTTTCTCAAGCTTTGTGAGTCTCACGTCCTTACAACCTTTATCATATGCATGCAAGAAAGTCGGTCATTTGACAAAGGATTGTTGGCATCCCATTAATGCTGACAACCAAAGAACTATCACTTGCTATGAATGTGGGAATCAAGGGCACTACAGGAGTGATTGCCCGATGTTGAAAAACCAAGGTACTGAAGCCCGAGGAATGGTGTATGCCTTAGGAGGAGGAGAAACCGACCAAGACATTAACAGCATAGAGGATGATATCAATGCTTAAACTCTATTTCCTTTAAGAATTTTCATTGCATTTTCTCTTAAATTTTCTTTGGGTCGCATGAATGATTTCAAATTAGCTATCAAATCAATATGTTGTGAAAATTTCGTCAAATTTACTTTAATTCTCTATTTATTTAGTCGAGCCACTCCCACAAATGTTATGAAATTATAACACTATTTTGACGAAAATGAGCATCGCATCGTTAGCCCTCAAATATACATAGCCTGATCACCTATGTATAATTCAGGAAGGACCATGCCATGCTTATAGTAGTCACCTTAAAACTTTTGTCAAAATCAATCTTCTACTTATATTCTGGAAGGATAAAATTTTGTGTGCGAATTCATAAAACGTATTTATCACGAGAAACCAAACTAATAATCATATTAACTAAGTAAACTTTTACACCATCTTATTACAAAGTCGACATCATCTTATGCAAAATCTTAAGCCGAAAAGTCAAAGACGCATCGTTAGCTACCCTAGGATAATCCGCCGGCAAGTTTAACCACCATCAAGGAATTGAAACCTACACCTCTTTATCAACACTATTCCGGAAGGCAACTCAAACTGAATTGCGGGACACAATTCTTTTAACACGGGGAGACTGTAACAATTCACATTTCGGGTAATTTTACATTAATAAATATTTGCTTTTACGCGTTTACTTTTAATTTCAACCGTTTAGTTAAATCGTGTAAACTAAAAATAAACAATCAACGTAAACCGACATCAAACAAAAAAAAGTTTATGTCAAATAAGTGTTATATAATTATTACGAGGATAATTTATGACTTTTCATATGTTATTTTATATTTTACGTAAAACGTTTACGTATTTGCATTTTGAGCTTTTATGCATATATGTAAGCCTCACCACCTTTGTAAACTTATGCATATACATATACACTAACACTTAATACTTCAAATTTCAAAATGTGTCCCCTTTACCTACTTTTTCCGCCCAAGTCACAAGAAGAAAGGCCAACATGCTCTTTTGTTTTTAAAACCCTATACTTACCTTAACCTTGTATAAACTAAACCATATGTAAACATGTGAACTTCACATTTCATAAAGTTTTGACACCCTTTTATTTTGGTGCACATATACACGGCAAACAACAATAACCAAGACACCATTTCTATTTTTATGCCTACAACAACATGTGATATGCAAAGTATATTCACACTAACCTCAAAATAAATTATTAAAAGCATGATTTATCTAGTCATTTACTTCACTCAAACAAAACATACTACCTTTCCTTCTACTCCAATTCATACGGCAGCCAACAAAAGAAAAGAAGAATTAAGAAAAGTTTAAGAGTGTTAGGCAGCATCAAGTATTATTAAGGGTTGATTAAAATTCAAAGGTTCTTGGTTGATTATTGGTTATACATCTTGGCTAAATATCATCATCATCCTCACCAAGGTTTACATCTTTTTATGATACTTACAATAAAATCAACTTAATAAATAAACCTAACTCAAAAACTTATAATCTCCCTAGCAGCTAACAAATTTTCGTATACACTTTTCTTTTCCAAGTCAGTAACTTTCAAAATTAAGGGTAAAGATATACAAAATTTATTTCCTTTATAACTCTTATAACCCATTGGATAAAGACCATTTCCTTTTGTACAAATTTCTAAACCCACGTGATACTTAGATATATTCTCTTCCATACTTCTTCTCCCCACGCCTCCAAATTGTAAACACCTTTAATTTACCTATACATTGACAATATACAAGCCCAAAAAATATAAGGATTTACACAATAACGTGATTCAAAAATGAGATACTATACATGCAAAGTTTTTGAGTATATATGGCCTCTTGCAAACCAAGAAGAAACACAGCATGTTCAAGCCATCTTATTCATATCTCCACTTTGGTTTCCTTGTGTTCCTTACATCTTTTCTTTCGACTCACATAAACCCACAAGCGTCATTCGAAATATAAGGAACTCAAAAAATGGACTTATAACGAAGAAGTTATAGCCGATTTAAGTTTGACGAAAAACTAATATTTTTTACAGCTTTGCAAAGTTTTTGGATTTTCTGTCCAGTTTACGGAAACATATTTTTGACCCTTTTCGGGTCCGATTCGGGAAATATTTATAAAAGAGAACTTGTAAATTATGATTTTCCGTTAAATCCTCGAGTTGGAGCGACCCGTAACTCATTATAACGAAGGAGATATGCCCTCTTAAAGTCGGACCATTTTTCTGAAAAATTAATAAAGTTCATGCACACATTTTTATCAAACATAGTTATTGTTTGAAACATTAAATAGTGGTTTTTAATGTTTTCGGGTCCGTTTGGACTATAAAAACCTTAAGAAATAATAGTGTATAATCTATATAATATTAATACGCGTTTTAAAACTTTATATATATTATTTACGAATTTAATTAAACTATATATTTTGACACTTTGTAAATAATAAAAATAGCAAAACGAGCGTAAGTGATAAAATTTAATTGTTGGACTAATAGACTATTTTCTACATGATTAAACACATATATATAAACATCGATAAAATGTCCGATATCGTAATTTACATGTTTAATGGTAAGAGATTATTACCCGATACATTTGGCCAATTTTCATGAATAACCACATTTTAAACACGTAATATTTCTCAAACTCAAGCACAATACTAAGGACAAGATTGCATGCATTGAAGTATATTACATGATTAATAATATGCGTATTTTTATTTAGGTAGCGGATTGTGTTGCTTTGTTTTCGCGTGCGCCATTTACCTTTCTCGCATCATATTCATTGCTACCTCATTTTATCATTAAGGTGAGTTTATAGTCCCCATCGTTCATTTCTCAATTATTTATCAAATCTCAGGGATGAGATCATGTTTTTTATAAAAGTATGCAAGTAAATTTTAATTCAAATATTACAAATTTGCCTAAGTAGCTATAACCCACTATGCCCATCATCATGAACTGTTAATTATTGGATTGTTAGCGAGAATGCTATAAATAGATCTATTTGGAGTGACGTTCCCGTTCGGGCAATTAGCACTTGCTAGTATTCTGGTTGAACGGAACGACGAACGTATACCATTTCGGATCATATAGATGTTACTGGTTGAACATCTACATTGGGCACCCTCATTTAAATGTACTTGATATACATTCATTGTTGAGCTTTAGTGTCATGAGCTTAGTGCATTTCGTAATACATTTTTGTGATATTGTAATTGCTACTTTATTACAAGGAAATCTTGCTATCTGCCTCATTTAATTTATAAACCTATAAATTCACCAACATTATTGTTGACGTTTTAAAACATGTTTTCTCAGGTACTTAAGTGCTAGGTGATAGCTTGATGTGCATTGGAGTCTAAACGATACAAGATTACTTTTAAAACGACACTTAGAGGTCGTTCTCTCATGACTTGTGCAATGGTATTATGAAGTAATGCCCCCGGAACATCATATTCCGCTGCGACCCATATATATGTTACTCCGTGCCAAAAATGTGACAAATGCACCTGAGCATCCATATTGGTATACAACAAAAGTGATATTAGGCAATAAATAAAACTAAGATGCATCAAGTTTCATTGATATAAATAACAAAAAATCTCAACCAGAATTTCTAGAAGAGAGGAAACACATCAACAGGTATAAGTTACTAATATTTGTGATTTCCATTGTTTTCACTTACTCCATGAGCACCCAAAGGTGGAAAGCTTGCAGGCGGCTTTGGTACAACACCCATTAATGGATTATTCATGAGCGATGGAGCCCTTGCACCATTTTTTTAGGATTTAAGATCCTTCTTAAGCTTCCCACTTATGTGATCCCAAACCTAATAATATTATACAAAGTGGAATTGAATAAAAGATAAAATTATTTTAATGTTTATGGTAACAATACCCTTAAAGGAGGCGGTGGCTTGAATGTTTGTAGACATTCTGTAGTCTTTATATCCCAAACCTATATAAGAAAACAAATAGATTTATAAAAAGAAAATTCATTCTTTTATCCTGTGAATTCTGGTATAGATTTGGCAAGGGTAATAATTAGATATCACTTAAATATATGTAGGTTATAGCTAGGTTTCGTATTTGACTCACATGGAGTCCAAGAACTATGCTTGTCAGCCTTGTTTGGTGCTAAAATGTTTTGTACCTTGAATGCAATATCAAGTCAAAGAATAAGAGACAATAATCAACACAAGTAATCAGGCGTCACACTTGCAGATAGAATCACACAGAATCACTAAAAACACTCGTATGAAGATGATATACCTGATATGAATCATAAGCTGAGTTGATGACAAACACATGTCTCTTAATTTCTGGCAAAATAAATTATGGCTACAAGGAGTGACAAATATTATTCCCATGATAATTTAACACTCTGAATTCAATGCCCTTACTCAAAAACTAAAAAGGTTACACACATATCTAACTTACTCGGTGATCCAAGTTCCAGTTTTGTTGCGCAAAATCAATAACAAAAAAGGCGCCATCTTTGTAGCTTATTCGAGCATGCAGTTTTGAATTCTAAATGAAATAAGAATGCTACTTAGCAATAAAAACTTATAAAGTTTACTAAACAAAAGTAATGCAAGTGTGGCAAAACGAACCTCTCATGTAGAGATAACTATTAAGTTTCCAGGGATACTTATGTGTGGCACGCTCCTACAATATCAAGAATCATATTCAAACAGTCAGGTAGATTTTAAACTACATTGTTCTTTGGGAAATACATACACAACTATGCAATAATGTTTCTTGTCACGGCTTACTGAGACAAGCATTGAATTAACATTTGAACTTCCAACAGAAAGTAAAGGACCATCTACCAACACAATAGAAAATAAGGATTCATTCAATATTAGGGCATTGGTTACGTAAAAAATCACTCACTCTCTTGTAATAGCACGTTCTAAAGCATCATCATCTCTAAAACAATTTTGAAGTCCATCATTTGCCTGCATAACCAATTTTATTGTTAGTTTCAGAAACAGATATTAAATTTATGATATTTTCAAGTTTTCTTCTTAGTTTGCATAAAAATTAAATCTCTAAAATTGAAATTAAAATAAGAATCCATACCGGGTGTATTTGATGGTTTAATACATCGCCTAATATGGATATTTGCATGAAGTAAAATCAATACCAACGAACCTCTAGTGAAGATATGACTATTGATTTTCCAGGGATACTTGTGTGTGACACGCTCCTATAATATGAAGAAAGGATACCCATTAAAATGAACATATGATAGGGTAGATTTTAAACTACAATTTTGAGAAATATGTACCCGACACTAATCTTGTCGAGAAAAAAATAGTAAAATGTTTGCAGATGCTTGCTGGCAGCCAAGCTGGGTGATGCTTGGCTCACGCTGATGATTTCTTGCAGACAATATTGCTGATGCTTGGCTACTGTTGATGCTTCCTTGCAACCAAGCTTGCTCATGCTTGGCTCTAGTTTATTTCCTTTCAAATAATCAAACGTTCAACAAATAGCTATTGTTAATGTTTTTCTACTCTAGTACTTCAAAGCCAAAATGGTATCCATATGATACGTTCTTGTGTGTTTTTTAGCCTAATATAATACTTGCAGATATATTTGATTTGTGCATTAGAATAAGGCGTTAGTAAAATGCAATAAACTCTTGATC
>BQNB010209307.1:0-10345 GCA_026074375.1 Tanacetum coccineum
ATCTAAGTTTTACAAACATACATAAACCTTAAATTAAAAAGCGGTAAAACTATTCAACCCCCCTTCTAGTTTTCCACACCGCTCATTAGCTCTTGGGACGAACTTGGATTTACCAATCATGCACTATACATGATCGGGTTCTCTGCCCGTTAGTGCATTGTAGACCATAGGTAATCGAGTTTTATAAATTTTAAACTTGGTAATTTAATTTCAAACGAAATCACGCATCAAGATTTTAGCGCCGTTGCTAGGGAGCTAAATAGGTTTTGAATTTGAGTTTTGTATATATTTAGTTTATTCCAGTTGTTTTTTATCGTCATGCTATTTCAGTTTTACTTTTGTGCGCAAATTCTACTGATTTTTTGTGGTGACTTTCAGGTAAAAATATGGGTGATATAGATATCAACACGCTCACCATGGAATAATACATAGCTTTGATTCGAGATAACATTAGGTCAGGCGTGGTGAAACCCGAGATTAGAAATGACGTCAACTTTGAAATCAAAAGCTATTTTATGAAGCAATTAAGACGCAACCTTTTCGCGGGTACTGAAGATGAAGATACCCACGAACATGTGCGAAGGGTATTAGAGATCGCAGATCTTTTCCACATCCCTGGCGTCACTCACGACGCAATTATGCTTAGAGTGTTTCCTATTTCACTCACGGGGGCGACTTGAAATTGGAAGAATAGGCTTCCTGCAGGGTCAATCACTACATGGGATCTTCTAGAGAGAGCATTTATTTGGAAATATTTTCATCCGTTTAAAACTGCAATGAAATTAGAAGAGATTCGGAATTTCAAACAAGTGATGGACAAGAGGCTATATCAAGCTTGGGAAAGGTACAAAATCTTCTATACAGATGTCCGCAACATGATCTGAACAGCCAACAGAAGGTTCAGATTTTCTACACAGGTTTAGGCATCCATTCCTGCAAAACGCTCGACTCTTAAGGGTTCATCCCTATGATGACACCAGCTCAAGCCCTTAATTCAATACAAGTCATGGCAGACCATTCACATAATTAGTATAATAGAGCAACCACTTGGCAAGGGAGCAGTCATAACTTAGATAATGCTGTTGTTATCACCAACAGGGTTGATAGCCTTGGATGTGATATACAACAGCTTAAAGAGAGTATTCATGCTATACATATAGGTTGCAAGATTTGTTAGGGAGGCATCTAACCCAAGAGTGTATTCTTAAGGAAGATGGCATGGTAGTTGAACAAGTCAGCTATATAGGATTCTTTGAGGAAACCGTCAACAAATTTATGGAAGAATCAGTTAAGAGGCAAGCCACGATTGATGAATCGATCAGGAAATACAAAGAAAACATTGAATTGAACTTAAAGAAGCTTGACGCTGTAACAAAGAACCTATAGATAAAAGCTGATCAATTAACCCATGCAATCTTGACAAATCATGTGGTTGACAAAGTCAAAACAAAAATGAGAAAGGAGCCGGTTCCTTTTGATTTACCTATTGTCAACCAGTATGTTAAGCCAACCACACCACCTATCCCACTTCCAGGACGTTTGAAGGAACATGTGGTGGAACCTTGCATAACTCGCGAATCAGTTTGTATGATTAAAATCTCTAAGGAGACTGATGAGGAGGAGCCTTCCTGTGTCATGAAAACAAATGTTAAACTTAAGTCCTTCATTTAGCAATTGAATCCACTACACAAAGTAAGCCAATCCTCACAATCATCAACTAAGGCCGGTATGAAAAGAAGCGAAATGAAATCTCCTTTGCGATATTCTTTTAATTCATCATTTCCCTACTAAGTAGCAAATTTACACCGTCATGGTATTCACCCACACTTGATTCCAAGTGAGGGGATGGACACCGTATTACCTAGTAAATAAGGGTGAAGTCAAGCTAGTGACTCAAACAAAAACAAGCGCTTCATGGGAGGCACCTCATGCCTATCTTTTTAATTATGTTTTGTTTCATTTCTGCATTTAGCTTGGTTTTGTGTGTTTCTAACTTTGCTTGCAGGTCCTTACAGCAAGAGGATGGAAATCGAGATCACCTTGGCTTGTAGTTTAGTGCAAAAGTGTAGTTGCAGGTTGCAACTACGGCGTAGTTGGGTACCCAAACTACGCCGTAGTTAGGCTTATGTTTCAATTTTTTATTGTCAAAACTGTAACTACGGCATAGTTCAAACCTTCAACTACGCCATAGTTGGTCTGGGATTTTAAAATATTAAATATTTTCACTTAACTATGGCGTAGTTCCACCTATGGACCACGTCGTAGTTCACTTCTACAAACAAAATTATTTTTCAAAATAATTTGAAATTTCATAAAACCTTGTATAATTAGTAAATGAACTTTGTGGGTATGTTCTCTAGAAACCCTCACGAGACTTCACTCGTCAACTCTGGCCACCGAGTAGTTTAAAAAGCTTGTTTCATACGCTAAATGCAACCGTGATTTCTACGAAAGTGAGTTAGGATTGTATTTCTTGTATTATTCTATAAATTTTGTGGTATCTTTCTTTTATCCGAATTTATGCTTTTGGTATTAGTTTCCTTACAGCTATACAGGATGAAGCACATGGATTGATTCTTGGATGACACTTGGCTACAAGGAAGCATTTCAATTCCGGATTAGTTGAATGCCACAATGATGATGATGGTGGAGATGCTCATGATTATGGATGTTTCTCGAGGAAGCAGACTTGGAGCATGGCTTAGAGCATGTTATCTCTTTATCATACCGAGCAAATCTAAGGGAGTACTTATGTTCCATTTTTAACCCTTTCTATTTTAAATTATATGCTTCGTTTGACTCAAGTGGGGGGAGGGATTAGAAATAGACACCCATTTGATTATACATACCTTTATTTTTATGGTTTTTTTTTTAAATGTTTCATGACTTAAATTTCGACATGTTTTCCATTACTTAACTAGTTAAGACTTTACTGAGCACACCTAACCCTATATTTCCATTGTGTGAGGATAAGCCTTTCCGTTTTTCCCCTATACATAAATTCCATTAAAATGAGTGTGCCGGTGGCTGTAGTAGTCTTTAGAACTTGGTTTGGTATATCTTTTCGATACCACCATAATGAGCATTGCACCTAGTGTAATCGGTGTAGCTAGGATAAAAGGCAAATTTTAGGATTAAACCCAAATAGCCCATCCAATTATGTTATGTTTGTGTATATTGACTTTTCACACTGATTAGTCAATCTCTATGTTAAACCCTTTGTTGCACTCATCTTTAGTGCAAGATACCCCTAGTACAACCTGTTGAGCCATTCCTTGTATTAAACCCAATATATGTTTGTTTCGTTACACCTTACACCTAGCCTACCCTATAGTTTCTTTAGTCCATCATCAGGGAATAGCTTGTTTATTTTGGTTTCACTGGTGAAAGTCGCGGGTTAGGATAGAGGGTATTTGATGAAGATTTCGAGTTTAGAAGATAGTTGATCTCAAATGTGAGGATGCTCGTGTATATATGTGTCTGTATCGTAGTTAAATTTTCATTGTATCCTTGTCTTGCATCAAACAAAAAAAACGAAAAAACAGAATAAAAAGTATGCAACCAAATGTTTATTAGTTTATTTATAGCTGGTCATAAATATAAATCAACTTTTATGTAATTGTAGTATAGTGGTAGTATTTTGCACCTTGTTCAGCTGATGATGTCTTGACATATCCTATTAGATATTAGAAAAAGACTCGGTCACCCCATGTATTTTACTGTTCAATATAGCTCGTAGTTTAATAGGTAAACGTATGACTTTCGGTATTGAACCGGGTACTAATACCCGGTGTATTGTAAGAACTATAAATACCTCTTCTAACTTTGGAAGAGGTAAGCATCTATTTCATTTTACACACACTCTTTAGTGTGTTTTTCCTGATTTCTCTCCTCGCAACTATTCCTCTCTCTCGAACTTTCGCGCTCTAGACTCTGTAGATCTATACAGTTTTTGTGTGGAGAGGAGCTCGAACCTAACAATTGGCATTAAGCTACGTGTGGATTTATGGTTGAATTCTAGTGGTTAAACTAATTCAAAGTTCCGTCCTTAATTTCCTTTAAGAAAGTAAGCCAAGCGCGGCTCAAAGCTATTTTGAGCTTATTGTGATGGTTAGCGTCTTGGAGTTTTTCGTGAGGTTATACATTTAAACATGATGTATTGTTGCCATTCCAGATTGAAACTCAAGCCTCAAGTCGATTTATAAGCTCATTAAGGTTTTAGTTCTTCGTGGAGTTTTTTGCTTCTTTTCTGATGACCGCGAAGAAATTAGATGTTATGGAATGATTGAGCTGTGAAGGTAGAGAGTGAGCGGTATGATGATATTTTAGCTTTGTTTCGTGGTTAATTAAGCATATTTGGGATATTTTGGATAGATTCGTATGTATGTTCTTGAGGAGGTTTGAATTTTTAAATGTTATTCTTTCTTGCCCGGGCGTTGACAAAAGATAAGACAAATTCGGATTTTTAGAAAAGGTACGGCAGTTGACCCAGGTCAAAGGCGAGTTCTAAACGTCTAGTTGCTGAAACGCCGAGGTTGCTAAACGGCGAGGTGCTAAACGGTGGAGTTTCTAAACGGGAGTTGCTAAACGGCGAGTTGCTATAACGGCGAGTTGCTAAACGTGAGTTGCTAAACGAAACGGCGATTTAAAAGTATTTATTAGGCAGCAGTTGTCCAAAAAGAAGCACGGTTTGATTATTCTATTTACACGGCGGTGTGCTTACACTAGCAGCGGGGTTTGATTTTAAAAAAAAGAGTACTTTTGGGCGGGAAAAGTTAAAAAAATTTAATTTTTCCCCTATTGCCTTTTTAGCCTCATTTTTACACCAAATTTAAATTTGGTAATAGGGTAACAAATTTGTTTAAAAAATTCAAATTATTTTTGGCAGGGAAAATTAAAGAGAAAAAATTAATTTTTCAATAGCTTTTTTAGTAGCTAATTTTTACAGACAAAATTTAAATTTTGGTAATAGGAAAATTTGTGTTTTTGTCAAAATTCAAATAGTTTAGGGCCAAAATAACAAAACCGTCAACCTAAACAGGACCATAAACTGCATTAATCAAAAACGAAACCTACCTTAACCTCAACGATTATTCATTCACCAACACAGGTTCCTAGACTATTGGAATTTGTAAAATCCCGTTATCTTTTTATCGGTTTAATCATAACTTGTAAAATCCCGTGAACGTTAATTGCATTTAAAACCACAACATCAATCACATTATCTACTTAAGAATCTTAATTTTTTATTTCAACACATCGAATTTCAATTGGAATCTTCTAATCTAATTCAAAAGAAGAGAGCCTCAACTGAAACGCAACGGCTCCAAGAACAAAGGCAATCCAACAGCATGCGGCATGGTTTGAATAACTCGAGACACCATCTTCATGATCTCTATCTCCTTATTCGCCCTTATTCTGTTGAGGCATTTAAACCAGCATTTCGCACATTCTTTGTGAAGAGCATCAGACTTTCAAATTGAAGATGTTTCATAATCTTGGATCAGTTAAACTACAAACCTTGAAAGAGATATCTTCATGGGGTTAATGCAAAGACCTTGTCTTCAAGCACTCAACACACAGTTCAAGGAAGTCTCTTGCCTCAAAAGGGTAATATCAACGGATCGACTGAATCAAGGTTGGCAACAAGACTTCGAAACTTCACAACGCTGTGGAAACCTAATGCTACAACGTGAGTTTACTCAGAAGCCTGGATTCACTTGAAGCGGTCATTCATAGAGTTGTAAATACATATGGTGAATGTAACGCATTGAAAGAAATGAACTCAATGCACTAAATGGAGAAAGGAAGTCATTGCATGATGAAATACTCCATGTAGCATCAAATTAAGTCAAGTGTCAAGAATGCGTCTCAAGATATTCATGATCATTCAAATTAAGTTTGTGTAAATGTAAACGGTGAAACCTTTATAAAAAACCTGACATTTTTCATCATCACCTTTCTATATAAGTTTAAATTTATACAATGAGAGAATTGTACATCTCAAGTGGGGAGGAGGAAGATATAAATGAGAGATTTTGAGTATATTTGGTTAAATTATGTGCTGAATTTACCCAAAATTGTTTTTAAAAATAGCACATAATTTTTGTTCATTGATGATGAAGGCCGAGTTAATGCATTTTACATGCCTGGTTATTACTTATTATGGAGATTATGAGGCATGACAATACATTTCATACGCATTAACTCGTGTATTATGAAGACCCTTTGACTCTTGACCCTCAGTTTTTGCTTTTAGGATTGAATGCGACTGGTGACGCCTTAATTATGGACTTAGGAAACTATTTCTTTTGTGTTTATTTTATTTAACACCAATTAAATGTGCATCCCATGTCTTTATCCTACCCTTTTTAATGAGAGTATGAGTGTGATTTGTTTTTCTTTTCGTGAGGTGCTTAGTTTAAAATTTTCTAGCATAGGTAATTTTTAATTTCATATCTTCTTGGATAACTTAGAAGGTATATTTTTGAGAATCACTTAAAAGGTCTACTTTAGGGCAAGTAGAAGTCAAGTGGGAGGATATTTGATGACATCAAATAGTTGATAATTTTCTATATCAAAATCTCATGTTTATTGCCTTGTTTTATATAGTTTTGGTACTTAAAACATTCATATTTACATTTTCAGGTTAACCAAGGCATTAGAACGAAATGACGTCAATGATGGATGCATCTACTAATAAAATAATTATGGAGTTATATGCTTATGATTTGGAGTTCATTATGGAAGGCTCGTGAAAGAATCAAGTAAAGAAACGAAGCCGAAAAGTTGAAGAAATGCTCCTGAGATATCTTTGGAAATGTGCTTTAATATTTTGACCATAACTTCTTCGTACTAACTCCTTTGAAGTTGATTCAAGAGGCCATGGAAAGAGGAAAGGGATATCTATAACTTTCTTGTTTTGGGTTAAGGCCGTATCACAACTGAAAAGTCACAATTTAGCAATAACTATAATTTTTCTGCAGAACTACGCCATCATTGAACACCCCAACTACGGAGTAGTTTTTGTGACGTCATCAACTACGCCATTGTTGAACCCCTCAACTACGGCGTAGTTTTGCTGACTAAGCCGTAGTTTTACACCTCAACTACACTGTAGTTGGTTTGTAGCCTATAAATAGAGGCCGAATTCACCCCTAATATTCATTCATTCTTCCTCCCTCATCAAGGGTGACGAGGGCAAACCATCCCTAGAACTCTCAAAATGCACTTTTCCAACCACTTATCGAAGAAGAATACCAGTCCCCGATCGTCATCATTATTAACTTAACATCAAGTAATTTGTATCAAACATTATGTTTAATTCAATCTATGTTTTATTCATTACTGCTTGTGTAATTTACCTTATGACTAGCTAAACACCTTGAGTGTTAGCCTTGTTATGATTTTATTAATGTTTTGATTCTTCCTATTTAATTCTCGTTTATAGGATATCCTATTTGCATGTTGCATGATCCCTGAGATTTGGTAGTATTGATGCTAGTGTAGATCTTGTTAGACCTTATAGTAGGCTTACCAGTTGAATTAAGGGTTAACCGGGTACTAGGGATAGGTTGGTAATTGTCCATAGTGTAAGGATTGTCCATATCTCCGCCTATAGTATGATAGGTACTTATAAACTTCGGGAAAACTCTTCTAGGAGAGTTTACAGCCATGATGTGGGATTATTAGCACTAAATAGGTCATCAGGATAGTTGGGGGTTAACCACAATAGAATGGATGCTCACCCTTTGTGCCTAACGGGGACCTGAGATCATAGGATACATAGGACAGGTCTCGATGCCCAATCAGGTCTGTCAATATTAGAACTATCATAAAAGATAATTAGACATTGCACTAGAAAATAGAGTCATTACGTTAATAGGAGATTAACCAGGTTAGCACAAATTCTCTCCGTGATTAGTAATCCCATTTTAATTCCTGTTATTTAATTTTCCTGCATTCTCTTAATCAAAAATGCTTTTAAAACATGATAACCTTTAAACTCAAATAACAAAACGCTTATTAGCTCTTGGAACGACCTCGGATTTACCAATCCTGCACTACACATGATCGGATTCTTTGCCTGTTAGTGCATTGTAGACCATAGGTAATCGAGTTTTATAAATTTAAATCTTGATAATTTTATTTCAAACGAAATCACGCATCAGCGTTGCTCATAGGGTGTGCATAAGTGTTTAAGGCGTAATGTTGGTGTTCAGGTTTTGCTCAATGCGGTTTGTTTCAAAGTCTCGTCAGGGTCAAAAGTTACATTCCCGAGCGCGATCCTATTTGATTCGGGATTCTCTAGTTAAAGAACAGGAAACGACATAATGCCAACCTTTTTGTCTCCAAAGTTTCTTGGTGATGTTAGCCCATCTTATACCATAAGTGTTCCCAATGTGGCGTTACCTCCGTGATTACAGAACTGAAGAATTAGAAAAGGTGTAGCATGCTGCTTTCCACAACATCCCAACCATGGTTGAAGATGTCCACAACTTCTCTAGTCAATAAATATCCCACACGTAATAAGTGCATTTGATAAAAGCAAGATTCCTACACATAGTTGCAACTATTGCACAATATAGAGAGTTCTCTCACTTTTTACTGCTATCATATAATTCATCTCTGGATAGAGTCGAGGCAAGTGTTTTGAAAAAGTAAATACAGCTTTAGCACAAAGAAAATTGTAACTAAGAAGTGGATGGACCATTGTGGAAAAATGAGCTATTTATAATGACAATATATGTAACTATCTTAGAGATATCAATAGACACTTTAAATGTCATTGTAATTATAATCAATATAGTTAATTAAAAAAGCAAATCAATCAACTTTGTACATCTTTCACTTTTAATATAGTCTTTTTGTATGTACTCCACAAAAACTCAATTTTTTTATCATTATATATTATTGCATTTAATCTCAATTTATTTTTTAATTTAATAGATAATAATTGAAGTCATTAAGACTCCACACTAAATAATGCAATTTAATCTTTATATATATAAGATTTCATTTTAACATGACGGTTTTTATTAAGGGCAATGTTAGGGGTACCTTCTAGTGGTTAATGAGAATTTTTTCAAGCCACTTTTATCTTTTAATAATTTTGACTTATCAAACTTTATAATTTTTCTTTATACTTTTAGTTTTGTAGTTTTATAACTCTGTTATAAAAAACAAATGTAAAATAAAAAGTAAGAATGTAAGGATGTAAATGAATCGGGCGAATATAGACGAAACCTTGTTTATGTTCGTTCGTTCGTTTAATTTTAACCGGACTATTAAATAAACATGATCGCTTAAACAAATAATTTTTCTTGTTCATGTTCGTTCATTAAAAAAATAAGGTTGTTCATATCCATTTATGTTCGTTTATTAAGACACTAAATGACCATCAACGAACGAACATAAATGAACATAGGAAACTAAACGTATTTTTTTTAAATATACATAATATTGTGTTTATAAGTGTTGTTTCGTTTAATTAGACCAATTTTGAAAGTAAATAATAAAACGATGCGATAGGCGAACATAAACAAATAAAATGAACGTTAGTGATTCGGACGTTGCGAACATAACGGCCAAGACTTTTGTCCATGTTTGTCCATTTAACTAAAAGAACGTAAAATATTACTCATGTTCGTTCATTTAATACATAAACGAATATAAACGAACATTTTACGAACGATTCATGAAATGTTTATTGAATATTATGTTCATTTACAACCCATTGAGAGGGGTGCTAACATCCACCTAAGGCTGGATGGTATAAGGAGATGAAAGTCACATGTCACGTCAGCGCCACATCAGCTCTCTTTTCAACTTTAAAACTCAGTACAACTCATCTTTCAACCGTAATAGCAACCACAAACTCACCTTTCATTAAAATACTCACATTATATATAATATACCCCACTAAATACTCACACACACTCACAAACCAAATAAAATACATTAAAAAAGAGCTCACTTTGTGAGTAACTAACCTAGGTGAGTTAGTCACAACTCTCTCCTCAAAATATGTAAACTCACTAGGTGAGTTTGATGGGTGAGATGACACTCACACGATGAGTTTGGAACTCGCCGAGTGATTTTGCTTCCATACCATCTAGCCTAAGAGGTATGTATAACCTATAACTTTTACCAATATATGTTTATAGAATGATATTAATTTTATTGTTATATTTTGATGTCATAACTATTTTTCATATAACATTATTTGCAAACAAATTTAATTGTATCCGTTGCCGCAATGCAAGTCACTACAACATTTAACACTATCCCCAGCGACAATTTTGATGTTTCCCGGGCGACTTGTCGCTGGGGATATGTTTCCCGG
>BQNB010209308.1:0-10345 GCA_026074375.1 Tanacetum coccineum
TTGTTTTTCGTCCTTTTCTTAGATATCCGTTCCTGCACAACACAATTAGCAAAACAATCATATTTTTGGCATTTTAAGTTCGTTTTTAGTTATTTTAGCTTGTTTTTAAAGGTAAAAGGTATGTGTAATTAAACACATACCATCATCCACTTGTCCTCCTGCGAAACCACCGGATGATGACGGAATTTACTTTGAGCCCGATACGGGATTTTTGACTACCACAGTGGTGGGTGATACCTCTGAACATTATGTTCGTATGCCTAGACCTTTACCCGCCCAACCACCCTTTGCCCAGTGATTGATACTTTGCTTCAATTTTCATCCGAAAATGATGACAAAGTTCATCTCTTATCACATCGGGGCTTTAAAGCTTCCCAGCTTGTTTTTGAAAGCCCGATGATGATCTATGGAAGGGACATTCCTATCTTGAATGTTCCGTTTCTCTATTTCTATCCTCCTTGACCAGCTCAAGTATGGGGGATCGAGTCAGGCTCAAGACTCGGTTAACAAAAATAAGCGCTTTGTGGGTGGCAACCCATGCTTATCCTTATATAATTATATAGTAGTAATGAATAAGTGTGTTGTGAGAGGGTCGTCTCTTCCATTTTTTGTGTTTCGTGTTTTGTATTGTATGTCCAGGATTGCCCCGGATTTTGAAGCCTCTCATGCTCGTGGTTTTGTCCTTCGTTCACTCGAGTTTCACATCCTCAGCTTCATTTTGGGAATCCAATATCCAAATCTTATCGACTAACGTTTATCTTTGAGCATACTAAATAAACGGCTTAGGATTTACGTAGAGACCCTTCTTAAAACATTGAGGACAATGTTCAGTTCTAGTATGGGGGGATCTATCGATTTGATTGTGCATACAGCTCGTTGTTTTGCGCGTAATCCGTTTTACACAAAAATACAAAAATATGAAATTTAAAATTTTCAAAAATAAAATAAGATTTTTATCACAATGTTGACTTTCTGCTGGGTAGAATAAGAATACATTATGACTCGATCGAGCGTGTTTGAGCTCTAGCTTATCCTTTAACTTCTTAGACTAGCATTCGCGGATTTTTTTAATAAAGATTTTAAATTGCGAAGAACAAAAAATGATAGGTTAAGTATGAGTTGGATGTAAACAAGGTTTAGTTAGAATTCTTAAGAGCTTTCATATGTGTAGTTTGGGGTTTTCGCTACCATAAGCTTCAACCGGGAACTAATAATTACTGCTTTGCTCTCGGCGAAGATTAAACTTAAATCAAAATTTTTGAAAGCATGGTTCGATATCAATTATTAGTTATTTATACTTAAATTTGCGTTAATAGTATAATTTGCGCTTTTGCGAGTGGAGTTATTATTAAGTATAAAAAATGAGGTTATAATAATATTATATTGTGTGGGATTATAATAGTTTACTGCATCTTGCCGGCTCACAACCGATGTTGCAGTCTTCTAATATAAGCACATTAAGTTTTTATCCGAGACTTATAAAAAGTTTGCTTGCATCTGGACGGATCACAAACGACTGTTGCAGCTTCTAAAGGTCGTGATGCAATTGCATTACGGTTTATATTATTGTTACGTGTGGTTAGTAAAGTGAATTAATAAATATAGGGTAAATCTCTTTTTTCTTTAATGTAAATATGTTTTTTGAACTAAAGACTATTCCATTTTTTAAGTTGTCGATTTATTGTATATAAGGGAACCTAAGAGTTTTTGAAACGAAGGTCCGCGTGAGTACCCGTAGATACTAGTCTATTGTCTCTGGGGTTGGTGGTCAAAAGCACTAGTCTACTTAGCGCAATGGTTGGGATGCCTATCTTTTTAGCCTGTGCGAGACGAAAGTCGCTGCATGGGATGATCTCGCCTTCAAACTCATTACTTTTGGGTGGAACGTGAAGCATAGAAATTTTGCAAAACGTTGATCCATGGTTGAAATTCGAAATAAGCACATTCACCTAAGATATAATAATTGCTGGGAGCGAAAAGTTCACAAGTTACAAATATGAGTAGTGTTAGCATCTTAACTTGTATATAACGGTGATTTCGTTTTTAAGCTTGGTTTGGGACAAGTAAAAAGTCGAGGACGATGGATTTATCTTTTAGGGCATTTTATGATTAAAGTGCGTCTTATTCTATGACCCTAAAAGTTATGAAAATAATGAAAGTCATACATATTAGTTGCTTAAAAAGAAAAAGTACAAAAAAATGAGAAAAAGAAAAAATACAAAAATATGTGTGGTAATAAGTGTAGATTTATAAATGGTCAAAACGGGGCTTTTCAAAACTAGTGTTTCTTTAATTCCCCTTGATGAACACTTAGCTACTTTTCGAGGTAATTAGTCGAAGGGGATTGAGATTCTTAGTTTTCTTAAGTGTTTACGTATGGCATTACATGAGGACACGGCAATATCTTAGTATGGGGGATTTTGGTATGTGCTTAATTACACATACCTTTTGCCTATAAAAACGTGCCTAAAATGACCAAAATAAACCAAAAATACATTGTATTTGTGTGTTTTGTGATTTACATTGTGCAGGTAACGGATATCAACAAAAGGACAAAAACGAAGCCAAAACCGACAAAACCAAGCACGGGAATGAAAAGAGCGTGAAAAGTCAAAGTCAAGTCAACCAATCAAAAAGTCAAAGGCAACAAGTCAAAGTCAACAAGTGAAAGATCAAAGCCGAGGACATGTGCATCTTATTTGGGCCACCTCGTAACCAAATTAATAGGTCGGGTCAGCCCATTAAGCCTTTACTATAATACTTTAATGTTTAAAATGGCCCAAGTCCAATACAAATTGTAGCCGGCCCAATCTTTAGCCCATGTCACTTAACCATAATCTAGTTACAAACATTTACACCATAAGTCCCTTTACCCCATTTCCATTTTCACCCCAAGTCCCTAAACTTAACACCACTCGTCATTTTCCCTAACACTCGTTAACCCAAACAAACACTTATAAACTTAACCCGCCAAAACCCAGGTATAATTCACCCTCTCTTTCACTTAACCCTGCAACCTAACAAAACCAAACCCGACCCCTCAGAAGATGCAACCACGCTGACAATCCTACACCTTCTGATTGGACAGAGTTACATGGGATAGGATTCAAGGGCTGTGATGATTTTTCTTGGTGACTTAGAAAATTAGAGGGCTAGGATTGAGCTTGTTTTCGTAACACACAACAAACATAACAAGCACAAATTAAAGATCCAGCACTTCAGTTTTTTTTTATATAAATAGTTTAGGATTTTCATTTTGAAAGGGGAGTAGTGTAGGAGTAGCTTATTTTAGGTTTAATATTAGCTTATTGTCTTTTTCAAACTTATTGTATTTTCTTTCAATGCAATGTACTGAGTTTTATGCAATAAATAAAAGTTCAGTTTTACCTTTGATCTCATTCTAAATTTTTGTCTTATTTTTAAGCTTTACTGTTAAATAAGTTGTTCTCATAAGCTCGTATAAGCTCATGATAAGCTACCTAGCCACCTCACATCTCTGTTTACACTAATGAGTTCATTAAGCTCATTAGTGTAAACCTTGGTTTCTAAAAGAGTCTGATTTGAGAAAGGAAATAAGCTTGGAAGATAAGCCAGTTATGGAAGGGCTTATAGAGTTATTAGATTGCTTATTCAGAAGCTGGGTAGGATTTAGAGCTTATTTAGGGTAAAAAGAAAAAAAACTCCTGTTTTGAGCAAGGAGTCAAGGTACTCATCATTTTCTTTTTCAAACTGCTTATTAGTTTATTTTTCGGCTTATTTGCTTATTGCTTATCCTAATGGCTTAACGATTGCTTATTTATGCTTAATACTATGAGCTATAAATCTGTTTTTAAGTTTTGGTGCTTTATTTAATCTGTCATAAGCTTAAATTGAATTCTAAGGATTTAAAGGGGTGTTTGGATATTAGTTTTAGCTTAAGGCTAAAACTAACTTGGCTACCTTTTGGCCAATAAGCCAATTTTTTTGGCTTTAATATAGTTTAATAGTAGATTTTAATTAGTTTTATCAAGTTTTTAGCAACTCATTAAGTTTTTGAGCTTATTTGCAAAATTTCATAAGTAGAAGTGACCTAACAGCTTATTGATGAGATTCTATGAAAAGTCATTTAGAGTTGTAGTTTTAGTCTCAAAATCAAGCCAAGTTTAGTGTTTCTTCATTTAAAATCAGTGTTTAAAGTTTTTAGTCATAATTGTTTGTTTTTTAGTTGTCAAAAAAACCTTAAAAAATTCCAAAAATATTTTGCTCTAGCTGTCCCTTTTGACAGCTAGTTTACTAGCTTAATTTTTATTTCAAAATACTTAAAAATTGCTTTTAGGCGTTTATTAGTGGTTAATCTAAATTTGTTTTGAATTTTTAGGTCTTGGTGTTAGCTTATTGAAGCGTATTCATAAGCTTAAAAGTAGTACCCTAAGCTGTCATAAGTTACTTTTTAGTCTAAGTGTAGAAACGTTTTTGAGGTTTTATGAGATTTTCAGCCCATTATTCAAGCTTATTTGTTGCTTATTTGTGTCCCTTAGTGCTTATTAGATTAGGGTTTAGTTTGTCCTTAGCTTATTTTGTTTCCCTTAAAGCTTATTAAGTCCTTAAGCCTTTGTCCTTTAAGCTTTTGTCCATTTCAGATTGTAAGCCAAAACTGTCATCTTCAAAGTGCTTATTTTAGCTTCTTTTTGAGTTTTAGAAAAAGTCTCTTCACAAAAGTGCTTATTTACAGCTTTTCTAAAAGTTTGTTTAAAAGTTTTTGCATAAAAAAAATAAAAACAGGAAAGGGGAAGTCAAGGGTGAGCTAGGCTCGAACCCTCGACCTCAACCCTCTCAACTGTCTTAACACACACACTCACTGCCAATAGCGCCCTTGGGTCTTTTACGTTTTACTTTGCACATTTTAATCTTTTACCCCTTTTTTAGCATTTTCATCCATCAAATTTATCACCCAATCATCTTTCCACATCTCAATTCTCACCACAAAAACTTTAAAAAACACACAAACCACTTCCTCACATTTTAAGCTTATCAGCTCTCTTTGGCTCTATTCAGGCTATATTTCGATAAGTGGTTATTACCTTTTATTTTTCATGACCCAGCACTGTTCAATGCATTTTTCCTGATTTTTTCAGATTTTTATGATTTAGATTAGTATTTTTAATATTTAATTTAGAGTAAAATAGTTTTTAATTCATAATAAAATAAAAAAAAGTCAAAAAAATATAATTTTTTTTTAATTTTCTTTTATCATTTAGGACTTAGGAAAATTAAATTTGCTTTCGTAGGGTTAAATTTGTAGAATTTAGTTTTTTAAAGAACGGGTTTTGATCCCGTTAACATTTTTTGTGTTTTTAACTTATTTGCTTTCGTTTTTAGTTTACCCTTAGTTTTTTGTGTATTTTATTTGTAGAAATAGAAAACCTAATCAAATTTGTGATTATTCAAGCATTGTTCCACAAACCGATTCTCGATTTTCAAATTCACGGCTCGTCGGGATTCGACCCGGGATGTTTTTTTAGGGTTTTTGCTTTGGATAAAAGTAATAAATCTTTTAAGAAGCCTCACGGAATACTTACTTACTCTACTATCATTGATATCTTTGAGATTACCCTTATTATATATATTTATATTTATATATTTATTATATTATATATTTCTATATATTTAAAGGTGTAGTTTCGTTCGAGTCAATTTTTGGCGCCGCTGCCGGGGAGGTGTGTATGATTATCGAGTTGAAGTTTGTTGTTCCTTGAATACCCTTCCTCGTGAAGTTATCATTTTTGTTTGTGAATATTTTCTTCGTATTATAAAAATTAAAAAAGTACCAACAATACTTTTCCTAAAGTATTGAAAGTACAAAAAAAATCAAAAAAACAACAAAAGATTTAAAACTTGTCTTTGTGTCACTTGTGAAGTATG
Source organism: Tanacetum coccineum (assembly GCA_026074375.1). NCBI lineage: Eukaryota > Viridiplantae > Streptophyta > Magnoliopsida > Asterales > Asteraceae > Tanacetum > Tanacetum coccineum. The sequence goes on from BQNB010209308.1 coordinate 5,902, forward strand.
ACTCACCTTTAAGAGATTAACAAACTATAAGAGGGGTATAAAGAGGGTTGTTCTAAGGAACTACGACCCGAAAGGAGAAGGTTTTTAATAGCTTCGCGCTTTCCCGCTCCTCCGCTCCTTTGTGCGTTTTTCTTTTAGAGAGCTACCGTGAAACAAGTTGATTATTGGTTTAAGTTATTCGATCTCGTTTTGTCCTCTAATAAAATATGTTGTTTAAAAAGCTTAAAAACCCAAAAATAATCTTCTTTTTCATCTAAACCATTTGATTCTCTTCTTAACCCTCATTATCATTTAATTCTTTATGCCGACATTTGTCCGATGCGTAGGGTGTGGAGAACCCTTATATGGACACCCTTTTTGATGGTGTACTTGTGAACGGTGTGGTAATGATCTTTGAGATGGATATTGCTTTCTATGCCATTCAAAAAACGAAGATTGTTTCACTTATGATTCGTCTCCGAAATTCTTTCGATAATCCTCCGATTTCTCTTACCCACCTCACAAGCTCCTCAATATCCGTGCCTACTCTTGGGAGTTCTTATGTGGGAACAATGCCCATTATGATTATGACTTGTCACTCTAGTTGTTTGTCTACAATCAGGACCCATGTTTCAATCAAAACTTTGATTATTTTCCATAAACTTCATCGAGTTTTCCACAATAATATCCTTGTTGTAAAGGTTGTGGGGGTCCTCACAATACTTTTCAATGTCAACCGATGAATTATTACGAACCTAATCCGTGTTATGATTCTAATTATTCCGGTTTTGACCAATTTGAACCCCTAAAATTTACCGTAATTAACAACCGATTGTGAGAAATTGTGCTGAATTGCTAGAGAGAACGAGAGGCTAACATTTAATACTCAACTCATGCAGTATTCCGTTCGTTCATCATCCTCCTCTAGAAGAAACAAACGAGTTTGGAATTTTGTAAGGTAAAGAAACCTAAGTAAACTTGTGCAAACTTTCTTAAGAAAGTTTAATCGATTTTCTTTTTATGAAACGCCAAAGGTTGTATCACTAGCATAGGAGACAATTTCTGAAATTGAGCATGCTTTTGAAGACAAGCAATATCAACCGGAGGGTATTCTAGAGTTATTTCGTAAACTTCATGATGATGTGCAAAATATTAACGAGGAGTTGGCATAGTACAAAAATACTCCAAGTTGGAATCGTCCTACTAGCTACTGTGATGATGATGATGATGACGAGGATTATACCATTGCAATCACACCCGACTTACCGATTACAGACTCTCTCATAATGACGGATGAACATCTTGACAATATTCTGGCAACGGAATTGGACGAATTAATAAAGTCTAGTGTCGAGATCCTTATCTAAATCCCAAGTGAGTCCGAGGATTTATCCGACGGTGAGTGTGATTTGCCGCTTTGTGATGATTCTCCAAAGAGTCATCTTACTTTCTCTAACCCTCTCTTCGATATAGATGATGATTTTACCTCGAGTGATGACGAGTCATTTTTTGGGGAGGACGTTCCAATGGAAAATTTTAAATTTTTATCTAATCCTCTTTTTGATCTTGATGAAGAAATCATTTCTACGAAGGTAGATCAAATTAATGATGAGGTGTTAGATAGTATCGATTCAATTCTACCAGGAATTGATCATTTTGATGCCGAATCTGATCTTTTAAAATCTTTGCTAAATCAAGATATCTCGATTGATTCTTCTCCTAAGATTGATTCTCTTCTCGATGAGTTCGCCGGTGAACTCACTCTTCTTAAATCAATTCCACCGAGAATTGATGAAGCAAAATTTAATCCGGAGGGGGATATTTCACTTATTGAGAGATTGTTGTATAACAACTCATCTCCTCGCCCTCCGGAAGAGCTTAATGTGGAAAATTCTATCGAGTCTTTCCCTCCATCTCATATCCCCATTGAGGATAGTGACCCTCTTATGGAGGAGATCGATTTGTTTCTTGCTTCTGATGGATCAATACCTCCGGGTATTGATAGTGATGACTATGACTCTGAAGGGGATATACTTTTTCTTGAAGAATTACTTAGCAATGATTCCCCTTCACTTCCTGAAAATGAGTCATTTCATTTTGATGTTCTGATTGATTGGTTTTTAAACTAACACCTCTTATATATATATATATGTAATAAAATATATATAATAAGTATAATCTAAAAATAATCAATGTTTCAATCCTAGTATTCTTGCTTCTAATGAGGAGAAATCTCCTCATCTCTTATCTCATCGGGGCTTTAAAGCTTTCTAGCTCATTTCTGAAAGCTCGATGATGATTTCTGGAGGGAACATTCCTATCTTGGATGTTCGATTTCTCCATTTCTATCCCATTGATCAGCTCAAGTATGGGGGATCGGGTCAAGCTAAGTGACCTTAAACAAGCGCTTCGTGGGTGGCAACCCATGCTTATCCCTTAGTTTTATTAATGAATAAGTGTTTTGTGATGTGAGGAGGCTCGCCTCTTTCTTTCTCGTGTGCTTGTATATTGTTGTATGTCCAGGATTGCTCGGATTTTTGAAGTCTCTCGTGCTCGCGGTTTTTTTCTTTCGTTCACTCGAGCTTCAAATCCTCATCTTTATTATGGGAATCCAATATCCAAATCTTATCGACTAATGTTTATCTTTAAGCATACTTAATAAACGGCTTAAGATTTACGTAGAGACCCATTTTTACAAACATGAGGACAATGTTCAGTTCTAGTATGGGGGTCTATCGATTTGATTGTGCCTGCAGTATTGTTTTCACATAATCCCGTTTTACACCAATTACCAAAAAAATCTGAAAGTTTTAAAAATTTTCATAAACAAAATAAGTGTTTTGTCACAATTTTGACTTTCCTGCTGGGTAGAATAAGAATAAATTTTGACTCGATCGAGCGTGTTGAGCTCTAGCTTGTTCCTTAACTTTTAGCTTAAGCATTCACGGATCGTTTTATTGAAGATTTTAAATTTGTGAAGAACAAAAAATGATAGAGTTAATTATGAGTTAAATGCTAAACAAGGATTAGATGGAAATCTTAAGAGCTCATAAGTGTAGTTTGTGGCTTTTTTTCGAAAAGTAAACTTAAATCAACAATTTTTGATATTGAAGCTTTATTAATGTAGTCGACAACATTAATTTATTTAGTCTTAGTTCAAATTTAATCTTAAATTTTCTAAACAAAAGTTTTCTCTATATATCGTGGTAATATAAAGTTTTAAAAAAAGTGAATGATGAGTAATAATTATAAATTGTGGGCTGATAAAAGTTTGCTGCATCTTGCCGGCTCACAACCGATGTTGCAGCCTTCTAAAGAAAGCCCATAGTGAGAATAATAATCTGAGACTGATAAAAGTTTGATGCATCTTGCCGGCTCACAACCGATGTTGCAGCCTTCTAAAAGGTCGAGGATTTCCTTTTTTGGATGTGTAATTATATTAAGTGTAGTAAACGTGAATTAATAAATATAGGGAACATCTCTTTTTCTTAAATTTAAATATGCTTTTGAACTAAGACTATTACATTTTAAGTTGTAATTTTATGTATACACGAGAAATCCAAGGATGTTGAAACCGAAGGTCTGTGAGTCCCGATACTAGTCTTTGTGGGGTGTCAAAAGCCTGGTCACTTAGCCGCAAGGTTGGGATGTGCCGAGACGAAAGTCGCTACATGGGATGATCTCGCCTTCAAACTCATTACTTTTTGGGTGGAACGTGACGCATAGAAATTTTGCAAAACGTTGATCTATGGTTGAAATTCGAAATAAGCACACTAACATAATATGAAATAATTGTCGGGAGTGAAAAGTTTACAAGGTACAAGTATGAGTAGTGTTAGCATCTTAGCTTATATTTAACGGTGATTTTGTTTTTAAGCTTGGTTTGGGACGAGTGAAAAGTCGGGGACGATGAATTTATCCTTCTTGGGCATTTTAGGATTGAAATGTTTCTTGTTCTATGATCCCTAAAAGTTATGAAAATAACGAAAGTCAAACGTTCTAGTTAGTTGCTAAAAAGAAAAGCATGAAAAGTACAAAAAAAATAAGAAACAAGAAAAATACAAAAATATGTGTGAGAATAAGTGTATATATTTAAAAATGGTAAAAACGGGGCTTTTCAAAACTATTGATTCTTTAATTCCCCTTGATAAACACATAACTACTTTTCGAGGTAATTAATCGAGGGGGATAGAGATTCTTTGTTTTCTTAAGTGTTTACTTATGGAATTGCGTGAGGACACGACAATATTTTAGTATGAGGGATTTTGGTATGTGCTTAATTACACATACCATTTACCTAGGAAAACGTGCCTAAAATGACCAAAAACATACCAAAAATACATCGTATTTATGTGTTTTGCATTTATATTGTGCAGGTAACGGATATCAACAAAAAGGACAAAAACAAAGCCAAAACAACAAAACCGAGCACGAGAACGGAAAGAGCGTGAAAAAGTCAAAAAGT
>BQNB010209314.1:0-10345 GCA_026074375.1 Tanacetum coccineum
TTTTCTGAACTGTGCAAAATGTGGTTTTGTTTTTAGGACCATATATGTGCTTATGACTGCTATGTGAATGATATGTGTTGGTATGATATGCTGTGTGGAACTTCGCCCTATATATAGCTCCAGCTGGTAGGCTTTAGGTGCGGTAAGACAGTCGGGGTTGCGACCCTAAAAGCAGTGGTACACGCTGGTGATAAGACTAGCGGGGATGCTAGGTCTTGGTACATGATTAACGGGGATGCTAAGTCATGGGTTGTGATTGTTTGCGTATATTCACTGTCATATAGCACAATTGTCTAACTGTTTGAGATATTGGCACAACGACTGGGTTTCCTTCAAATCTACAAGCTCACCAATATTATTATTGATATTTTCGAGTATCATTTTCAGGTGAAGAGAATGATCGTTAAGATTGAGATGTGTGATAGCAGACCTTAAGTATATCATGTATGGATCATGTTTGAGAAGTCTTGCTTTTGAAGTATGTTATGGATTTGATTTCTTGAGGATAAATGTTTAAGACTTGTATGGACCCCTGCGTGGGCAAGTGGATTTGTAAGCGACTATTTGTTGTGTTCTTCTATGGGACATCACTCAAAGTTATTGAGGTTGATGTTCATCATGACACTTTCATTTATGCATTTTAGATTTCTATATTTTGTATCTTGTGTTGTGATTGATCATTATGTTGCATTCCTGTGTTTTTGCCTATGACGGGGTGTGACAGAATGGTAATCAAAGCCAAGGTTATAGAGAACTAGGTGGTTTGGCCTAGACTATAACATAGGAACCTTCATATGCGTTATAGGATCTATGTGCGCGATGCTCCGCTTATACGTGCTTAGGTGGTTATATGGTATATAGCATTAGTTAAGTCATTCTTTAAAATGGGCGAGCCTAATACTGGGTACGACTGGGAAAGGATACGGATATAAACACGAGGGACAACATAGTTTTAAACGTATCACGACTTACGCGTATTTAGTATTATCGTTCACACAAATCGGTGTTGACACCTTAGGGCTGTATGTGTGTGTGTGTATATATATATATATAGCGCCTCAGACTCACTGGTATGGCAAAGCCCTAGGCTAGGGATTGACTTAGGCGCAATAGCCTGTTTGAATAGAATTGTAAACCGCCCTATCGCTACACCTGATCTGTTTACTTACTCTTATGCCGCTAATGTTCCCCTTTGTCAAATAGTAAACTTCCGATCGACTTCTGCCGGGTTGGTTGCTTGCTTCCAAAGCCCTAAGCAAGAGGTCCCATATTGTCTTGTCTTGAACGAGAATGCGAACTCGAACAATTAGCTTGACTTTAGCTACATGGACAGTTTGACCGACCTAACGGCCAATAAACTACAGCTGGAATCCTGTTATCCTATTTATTCCCATGATGAAGTCCCTCCTACCTAACGTTTGGCCCATGTTCTCCCTCGTGTAGATACTGTCGCCAAGGATGATGACCCAAAGTGATGGTCGGCCTGCTGCCGCATCATGAGGAGGGGGAACGGGTGGACGAGCTGGTGGTAGGACTAGAGGTCGTTCTGGTGATGAGGGTGATGGTAGAATTGATGGTCAAGGTGGCCAAGTAGGTGGTCAGGGTAGTAAGGTGAATGATGGTGTTGACGGAGTCCCCGACTTCTCCACCATCATTGCACAACAGTTGCAAAATTTACTTCCCACTATTGTAGCCCAAGTAGGCGACCAAGGTAGACGTCAAGGAAATGGTAGGAATCAAAATGGCGATGTCGTGAATGACAACATCCGAGGTGATGTTAGGAATGCCATTGAGAACAACGACCGTAGGGGTTGTACCTATAAGGAGTTCTTAGCTTGTAACCTTAAGGAGTATGATAGTAAGGGAGGTGCTATAGTGTATACCCGTTGGATTGAGAAGATGGAGTCAGTTTAGGATATGAGTGGGTGTAGGGATAGTCAGAAGGTGAAGTACACTGCTGGTTCGTTTGTTGGTAAAGATCTCACGTGGTGGAACTCTCAAATCCACACACGAGGTCGAGAAACTGCTATAGGTATGTCTTGGGAAGACTTTAAGACTTTGACTAGAGAGGAATTTTGCCTGAGTAATGAATGCAAAAGTTGGAAACTGAATTGTGGAACCACGTCATGGTCGGGGTTGGCCATGCTGCGTATACTGATAGGTTTCATGAGTTGGCTAGGTTTGTTCCTCACTTAGTAACCCCGGAGGTAAGAGGATTGGAAAGGTTGTGTAGGCCTTGCTTTACTAAATTCAAGGAATGGTGGATGAACGAAGCCAAGACCATCAAAAGACACTATGCAGAAGCTGCACATTAACTGATGTAGCCCTTAGGAATGGATCCATCAAAAAAGAACATAGGGAAGAGAGGAAATGGGGGAGAACCTAGCAAAGATAGGAATGTGAGAGATGACAACAAAAGGACTAGGATCTAGAATGCTTTGATACAAAACGCAAACCTTGGTTAAGGGAGGTACTACGGGTATGGCACCCAAGTGTACCACTGAAACTAATAACATTCCATGTAGAATTCCTAGTTGCATTCGTTTTAACTGTAACCTCCCAGGATATTTTGCTAAGGATTGTAGAGTGGTGCCTAGGAATGTGAACCCCATCAATGTTAGGAACCCAGTTTCTAGGACCTATTAAGAGTGTGGTAGTGCTGATAATATCAAGGCAACATGTCCTAGGTTGAATCAGGCTCAAAGACCAGAGGAAACCCTCAGAACCAAGTCGTGGCTGTTAATGGGGGTTAGGGTCTGGTATGTGCTTAATTACACATACTTTTTACCTAATAAAACAAGCCTAAATGACCACTAACGGACTTAAAATGCCATATATGTGCTTTTTTGATTCGTGTACTATGCAGGTATCGAATATTTAGAAAAGGACAAAAACAATGGTAAAACGGACGAAACCGAGCACGAGATTGGATAAGTGTGCAGAATTCAAAGCCGAAGGCGTATACAGTTTTAATGGGTCAACCCGTACCTATTTTATTGGGCCAGGTCAGCCCATTAACCTTGTATCTATAAAATATAAGCCTAAACCATTTAACCCATTTACCAAACCAAAATATCCCTAAGCCCTTTTATAAAAATCTAAATCCAAATTCTGGCCCAAATCCAAGTATAAGCCCATGACCCAAAAATCCCAACCCAAGTCAAAGTCTCAGTTATAAACATTCGTATTCAAAATTACTGGTATAACCCATCTCTTTCCCTTTTTTCCCTCCCTTATTACCCACAACATAACCAGGTTATATCCACTCACTTCTCCATAACGCACGCTCCTTTTGCTTTTAGAAGGCTATCATCTGACACGTTTGCATCACCTTTGCCACGCTGGCGATCCTAAAGACTATGATTGGCTTAGAGGACGTGTATTTATCAAGGGCTCATATTGATGGAATCAAGGTTGTTAAAAAATCAAGGGCTTATGAATGGATGATTGGAATGCTCCTGAGGTTTCTGGATCCTTCCCTTCACATCTTTATAATTTGAGGACTGATCCACACGATGAAAGGCACTTGAGTAGGAATAGGAGTAGTGTAGTTTAGTAGCTTATTAATAGCTTATTTTAGCTTATTGTCTTTCATTTGATGTAATTTACTTTTCAAAAGCTTGTAATCACTTTTAGTTTAATAAAATTCAAATTTCATTTATATTGTGCCTTAAATTATGTTTTACTTTTAAGCAATTATGGTTTAAGTGTGTTCAAAATATCATAATAAAACTCTTATAAGCTCTTAAATTACTTCACAAGCTTGCTTTATTCAGTTAAGCTTCAAAATAGCTTAACTGAAATTTGTATTTCACTTCAAATATCCCCAAAATACTAAGCTTTAATTTTTGGATGATAAGCCCAAAAGGGAAAGGGCTTATGGACCTTACAGATTGTTTCTAACAAACTGGGAGCTTGTTAGATAAGCTCTATAAGAGCATGTTTATGTTCGTTGTTTAACAAAGGACTAGGTATGTTTCTAATTTCCATTTTCTAGCTACGATTTCTTATTCAGTTATTAGATTGCTTTTTTGCTTTTATTGCTTATAATGTTTAGTTAATGTTAATTTGTCTAATTTTCTAGTTTAGATTAGGTTTATTTTATGATTAATAAGAATCTGTCCTATAACTAGTTAAATTAGCTTGTTAGTTTAGCTTATCAGAAAGAGCTTATTTGTTTAAGGTTTTTGCTTATTTTTCATTGTTATGCTTAATTCATAATCTGTTTTCAAAAATCAAGGCTTAATATGATCTGTTTTTAGCTTAAAATTAGTTTTTAAGATTTAAAGGGGTGTTTGGGATAAGGTTCTAAAATGGGTCAAATGGAGTATAAATCTGTCTTTGGTTCTCAAGTCAGTTTACATAAGCTCTAAATTGGTCTAAAAAATAGTTTGAATAAGCTAGAAGTAGGTTTAGTTGAGTTTTGTAATTTGAGTTATCTAAAGTCCTAATCTGTTAGATTTTAAGGTTTCCAAAATTGTTCTTAAGTTGAGTTATTTGAAAATTTGTTTGGTGTATGGATTTTGTGCTCAAAATGAGTTTAATATGCATCATTGTCCATCTATTTTAAGCAACAGGTTTAGGAATAGTATTTTAAAATTTTTAGCTCGAAGTCTGATGTGCGCTTAAGAGTTTAGGGTTATGAGACCATTATGGTTAGGATTTAGTAATCTTTTGTTTTTACATATTGTTTAAAATTAGCTTAATAATAGTATAAAGTTCATTGTTTTAAGTTTTTAGTTGGTTAAAATTCTCTTTCCTTGAGTCCTTAAATTTACCAGTTGCAATTAAGGCCAATAAGTCCAATAAACAGTCAGGTATGCAATATGTTAAGCTTAGGTGTTTTGCTATTCTAGTAAGCTTAATTCTAGTTTTAATTTGCTTATTAGGTCTAGATCTTAATCTGCTTCTAATATGCCAGGCTAAGTAAGTACTGCTAGGCTAAAAGAAAGCACTGCTGTCACTTTTAGCCTAATTTTTAGTTAAGTATAAGTAGGTCTTAGGTTCTTGAATTAAAGTAGGTTAAGGTCTAGTTATTGCTCAATATAGTTTCAATCTCAGTTTACATTTTATGGCTTATTTCATAGCTTAATATTGTTCTTACAAGCCAATTGCACCAGCAGTACTTTCAAAAGCAAAGTACTGCTGATATTTAAGCCACAAATTAAGCCATCAAATTTAGGATTTAATAGCCTATCTTTTAGTATTTTATAGTTTAGTTATAGATTAATATAGATTAAGACTTATATTTTGTTTTCTAGCTTATTTTCTTAGTTTATTTTGCTTTTAAAAAGTCACTAAAAACCTGAAAAAACCAAAAACAGTAGTAAGTAAACTTAGTTCTTAAATTTATATTTTTAGCTTATAATTCTAGATTTTATATCTTATATAGATAGATTATAAGTATTTTAATAAGTTCTCAAAGTTTTAGAGTCCAGTTTAGCTTTTTAAGGTTTTTAGCTTATTTTGATTTTGTGCTAAGTTGCTTATTTGATGAGTTTGCTTAATTCGCGATCAATTTCAGTAGCTTAAGGGTAGTTTAAGCATTTATTTCTTTTCATTTATAGATTAAGCACATTATAAGCTACCTAGAACTTCTTTTCTTTTTCAATTTGAGCTTATTTCAAGTTTTTTAGAGCTAATTTAGTAAAACCATAGGGAAACACCCACTTTCTGTAAACAGCTCAAAAATAAGCTGTTTGAGAGCTTATTATTGGGTTTCAGACCATAGTGCTTTTGTTAAAGTTGTTCTCTCTAGCTTATTCTATAACTTTGCTTCTTTGAGTTTTTGCTGAAAAGCACTTTTAAAATTTGAGCTTATTTGGACTTAGTTTGTTGTCGGGGTTGGGCCTCAGGGATCAAAATTGTAAATTTCAAGTTTTGTAATTGTCGCCGTTAGTCCCTGTCCTTTAAACAGTTAGTCCTATTCAGTTTTCTTATTATTTTTACTAATTTTAAGTTTTTAATTAGTTAAGTTTTTAATTAGATAAAATTTTAGAAAAAAAATCATATCTTTTAATCTAAAAAGCCAAAAATAGTAATTCCTTTTTTTAATAATTTACTTTTTACTTATTTTATTTAGGAAAAATATAATTTCAATTATTTTTATATATTTTTATTTTCTAGGATTTAATTAGTTTTAAATAGATTTTAATTCTTAAAAAAGTAAAAAATAATCTTAAAAATGTTTTTCTTTTTCTTAAAATTTTCTTTTGTCTTATCTTAGGTTTAGAAAGTTAGTTTATATTTTTAAGGGATAAATTTAATTTACTTGCTTAATCGTCGCGTTTAATTCATTTCCCGTATTAGTTTAATTGTTTAAATTGTCTATTTTAATTGTTGTTTTTATTTAGTAGTAATAGATCATCAAATCATCTATTTTCTTATTCAGGTCAGAATCCGAACAAAAACGTGGTTTCAATTTCACTAGTCGTTGGGAAAACGACCCGGGTGATCATACTTACCCGGTTAAACATACGCGTATTATATATATTATATATTATCTTTGTAAGTCCTGACTCTTTACCTTGGTTAAAGGTGAATAGTTAGAATTTACCTAAGTAGTATTTGTATATATATTTTATAGGTACATAAAACTGCAATCAAGGTGCTATAGTCTATACCCGTTGGATAGAGAAGATGGAGTCAGTTCAGGATATGATTGGGTGTGAGGTAAACCAAAAGGTGACGTACACTATTGGTTTATTTGTCGGTAAGGCTCTTACATGGTGGAACTCTCAAATCCACACACGAAGTCGAGAGGCCACTATAGGAATGTCATGGGAAGACTTTAAGACTTTGACTAGAGAGGAATCTACCCGAGTAATAAGATGCAAAAGTTGGAAACTGAGTTGTAGAATCACGTCATGGTCAGGGCTGGCCATGCTGCGTATAGTGATAGGTTCCATGAGTTGGCTAGGTTAGTCCCTCACTTAGTTACCCTTGAGAACAAAAGGATTGAGAGGTACATCTATGGCCTTGCTCCATAAATTCGAGGGATGGCGGCAGCAACGGAGCCAACGACTATTCAAAAGGCTGTGCAGATTGCTGGCAAACTGACTAATGAAGCCATTAGGAATGGATCAATCAAAAAGAACCCTGAGAAGAGAGGAAATGGGGGAGAACCTAGTAAGAATAGGAATGGGAGGGATGATAACAAGAGAACTAAGACTGGGAATGCTTTTGCTACAACCGCAAATCTTGTTAGGAGAGAGAACACGGGTACGACACCCAAGTCAACCACCTGTAACCGACAAGGACATTTTTTTAAGGATTATAGAGTGGTGCCTAGGAATGTGAACCCCATCAATGCTAGAAACCTAACTGCTAAGGCCTGTTACGAGTGTGGTAGTACCGATCATTTCAAGGCAGCATGTCCTAGGTTGAATCAGGATCAGAGGCTGTTGAGAATTAAAGGCTTCTGAAGTTACTACTGTTAGTTTTAGAAGTTAATACTGCTGGTTCAAGATTGTGTTGCTGTTGAAGTTTAAAGAAAATAGTCTAAGTTATAGGCTCGCTAGGACTCGAAACATCGTAGTGTACGTGTACGTTCAACTTTTGAACATATTATTGCCACAACATATTATTTAACTCTGGTGCCGACTATAGTTTTGTTTCCACTACTTTCATACCTTTGTTAGGCATAGAACCCAGTGATTTAAGGTTTAGTTATGAGATTGAAATAGCTAGCGGGCAACTAGTAGAAATCGATAAGATCATTAAGGAATGCAAACTAGAAATAGAAGGTCACATGTTTGGTATAAATTTGATACCGTTTGGAAGAGGGAGTTCGATATGATTATAGGAATGGATTGGTTGTCTAACCATAAGACTGAGATTATTTGTCACGAGAAGGTAGTTAGAATATCACTACCGGACGGCAAAGTACTTAGAGTTACAGAAGAAAAACCGGAAGAGAAAATGAGACATCTAAGGAGTGCTAAGACTAAAGAGAAAAAGCAAGAAGAGATTGTTGTTGTAAAGGGACCTATCTAACAAGTATTCTAGATGGACCTATCAGGATTGCACCTGTTCGGGAAAATTGGAATTTAGAATGAGATAATCCCTTTTTAGAGCAATACCGGTCGCGAAATTTTCACCTATCGATGGCCGCTTCTTCTGTAATGGAGGAGGTTGTCGGTCAACTCAAGGAAACTCCTAAGACAAAGATTTCATCTCGACCGAAGCTCGTCGCACTTGGGAGTTGCCACGGGTATTGTTTGTGAAGAAAAAGGATGGTTCCTTTAGGATGTGTATTGATTATAGAGAACTGAACAAGTTGACCATTAAGAACCGTTATCCACTCCCTAGGATAGACGACCTATTTGATCAACGACAAGGATCACAGTACTTCTCAAAGATAGATCTTAGGTTCGTATACCACCAGCTGAGAGTGCATGAGGAAGAAATTCCAAAGACTGCGTTTAGAACTTGTTATGGACATTTCGAGTTCACTGTAATGCCCTTTGGTTTGACTAACACACTAGCGATATTTATGGATCTGATGAATCGAGTGTGTAGGCCGTATCTAGACAAGTTTGTGATAGTGTTCATTGATGATATTTTGGTTTATTCTAAGACCCGGGAAGAGCAAAAGTGCACCTAGGGTTAGTCTTAGAATTGCTCAAGAAAGAGAAACTATATGCTAAGTTTTCCAAGTGTGAATTCTGGTTGCGAGAAGTACAGCTTCTTGGACATGTGATTAATGGAAATGGTATACATGTAGACCCTAGTAAGATTGAAGCTGTTAAGAATTGGAAAGCCCCTAGAACTCCGTCTGAAGTTCTTTCATTCTTATGATTGGCAGGGTATTACCGTAGATTCATTGAGAACTTTTCTTAGATAGCTAAGCCGCTTACTGTCTTGACTCAGAAAAGTAAGACCTTTTATTAGGATGAAGAGCATGAGAATGCATTTCACACTTTGAAGGATAAGTTGTGTAATGCGCCTGTTTTATCTCTCCCTGATGGTCCGGAAGACTTTATGGTATATTACGATGCGTCCGGCTTAGGACTAGGTTGCGTGTTGATGCAAAGAGGTAAGGTTATAGCATATGCGTCTAGGCAGTTGAAAATTCATGAGATACCACCCATGATTTAGAACTGGGTGCGGTTGTGTTTGCCCTTAAGATCTGGAGACATTATCTGTATGGGACAAAAAGTGTCATATATACCGATAATAAGAGTCTCTAACATATCTTTAGGCAGAAGGAACTGAACATGCGACAGCATCACTGGATAGAGCTTTTTAGTGATTATGACTGTAAAATTTGCTACCATCCTGGTAAGGCAAATGTAGTAGCAGATGCACTGAGTAGGAAAAAGAGAGTGAAACCTAAGAGGGTTCGAGCTATGAATATGACCCTTCAGTCGAGTATCAAAGATAGGATATTAGCGACTCAGAAGGAGGCATGTGATGAGTCTACGGGATTGCAAAAAGGTTTAGATGAGATGATTGAACATAGGAGTGATGGGGCTTTGTACTACCTTGATCGAATATGGGTTCCTTTGAAGGGTGATGTGAGAACCCTAATAATGGACGAAGCCTATAAGTCGAAGTACTCTGTACACCCAGGAGCTGATAAGATGTATTATGACCTTAGAGATAGGTATTGGTGGCCGGGAATGAAGAAAGATATAGCGGTATATGTTAGTAGGAGTTTGACTTGTTTGAAGGTTAAGGCTGAACATCAAAGGCCGCCTGGCTTACTGCAGCAACCTGAGATTCTCGAATAGAAATGGGAAGGGATAACAATAGATTTTGTGACTAAGTTTCTAAGGACTAGTAGTAGGCATGACACAATCTGGGTCATTGTAGACTAGTTAACCAAGTCTGCTCATTTTCTACCTATGCGTGAGGATTATAAGTTGGATAGATTGGCTAGGTGTACCTGAATGAGATCGTTGCTAGACACGGCGTGCCGATCTCGATCATATCTGATCGTGATAGTCGATTTACGTCAAGGTTTTGGCAGTCAATGCAAGAGGCATTAAGAACCCGGTTGGACATGAGTACGGCTTACCACCCTTAGACCGATGGTTAGAGTGAGCGTACAATCTAGACTTTGAAGACATGCTTAGAGCGTGCGTCTTAGACTTCGAGGGAAGATGGGATGTTCATCTTTCATTAGTTGATTTTTCGTATAACAATAGTTACCATTCTAGTGTGAGATATGCGCCGTTTGAGGCTTTGTATGGTAGGAAGTGTCGTTCCCTGATTATGTGGGAAGAGATTGGAGAGGATCAGTTGATAGGGCCTGAGTTAGTACAAGAGACCACTGAGAAGATCTCGCAGATTAAGGATAGACTTAAGGCTGCGCGTGATCGCCAGAAAAGTTATGCCGATA